>JAAGNO010024955.1:140167-181172 GCA_033439905.1 Ceryle rudis
TTATTTCTGGAAGATTTTATTTCTGGAAGATTTTATTTCTGGAAGATTTTATTTCTGGAAGATTTTATTTCTGGAAGTGTTGCCTTCAGCTTTGTAGGAAATACCATGATACCACATAGCTTTGGAGATTTTATTCCATCAAAGTCTGGGGTAAGAGGTATGAAAAAAGTTAAATACATCTCCAGTACTTTTGAATGCATACTACCTTTGTCAATTAATATACATTTTTATACAGAAGTATAGAAATGTTTAGCTAAACCCACAGTTGTAAATGAAGTGAAGTAATGTCAATTTGCATGGTTCAATGTCTGTTCTTTTCAGGACTTTAAAGAAGCAGCATTGCTTAGTCCAGATGATAGCCAGATCTTTCAAGCTATTGGAATCTGCTATCATAGGTAAGATAAGTAGTTTTGTTTGATGGAAAGTAGAAAAAATAAAATAATTTCTGAGCTTTATATTCCTGTTCACTTTTTAATATCTAGAACACTGAGAACTAGGGTAGAGGGAAATGGTAAAGAGCAATGGGGAAAAAAAAAAAAGAAAAATAGATCATTTTCAAGTTTAAAAACTGGTATTAAAATCTTCTGGTATAAGGCAACAAGGTGTTCATAACTGTATCAAGAGGAAATACTAGGATAAAAAAATAGAACCAAGAGAAGGACTGAAGAACAAACAATTATGCGATAAACAGAGTTGGGTTGGTTTGTTCAAAATTAGTTAGCATACAATTTATGTTTGAATGTGTACTTCGTCCTTTAAAAAAAGCAAATGTCTTAATGACTTCCTGCCTGAATTTTTTATTTGGAAATTCTAAAATGTAGTTTCATCAAGATGAGTTTTATTTAGGAAGACTAAATTAAATCTGTTAATTACTTAAAATAGATTAAATTTGAAGAAATAAGATGTAAATTAACATTTTAGTCTACTTAGCATAGTGGTACTTGGGGTTGATATTTCACACAAATATCACCTAGGATAAAAAGAAAATGTTAATAGCTATCTGTGTATTAGTTTAATCTATTTTATTCTACAGTTACTCTGCCATCTATCACTGCTTAACCTTGTTGGTGCTGAGGCTTTGTGGTGGTGGACATGTTCAGGGTTTTAGCATCAAAACTTCTGTTACGATTCCTGTAGCTAGGGCATAACTGGCTCCATCTTTTACACTATCTAGATAATATAGAACTCACACAGTAATGCTGAATGCTGCTTCTTAGAACTGAGCATATAATTTTAGTGCTCATATCTGTATTCAACTTCAAAAAGACTTACTGGTAATTAACTATATGTCAGCCGTATAACCCATTTTAAGATGCATTTGGTTCCATGCTGCAATCTCTAACCTCACGACTGCTTATCAACAGGATTGGAATGAAACCCTCATTTGTTTCTGCAATGTGTTGTGCTTTTAAAATGCATTTGATTTACAACCCTTAAAGTTATTTGTTAAATATATTTAATCTTTCCTCTTTTGATAAGGAAGTCAGGCTGTACTTCAGGTGGACATGGGTGGCTTATATTGAAAAAATATTTTTCAGTATCATCTTAGTAAAATGATTTTGTACTTTTGATAGGTTAAATTTTTTGTATTATGTGTATGATACTTACTAGCATTCATTGACATTTCAGGTATTTAATCCTCTTTAGTCCTTGGTTTTATGCATTGTTTTTTATCTTTTTAATGCAAGTTTTTATCTAAGGATGGAGTTCTACATATGGCTTACTTTTAAACCAGTATGGTCTATGCTTAGAACCCTGAATATTATATCTTTTTAACTTTAAAGTTTAGTGTAGTCTGGATAAATTCAAGAGTTAGTATGAGAGAAAGCTTTGATTAGAAATACATTATTTATGGCTGGAACGTCTGTGCCTAAACAAACTAGCAAACCCATGTTTGGTCATGATATTTGGACATTATGGATAACTCAGATATAAGACTCTCTGTTGAGTACAGCTGTTGTAAAGGTGAAATCATGGCCCAGCAAAAGTTGATGAGAGTTTTGTTGTTTTCTTCCTCAGGCTAAGGAATTCAAACTAAAGTTTGCATGGTCTTACACTAATTACCTTCACTGTTATAACCATTAGGGAGCACATACAGAAAGCAAATTTGAAGGGAATAAAACCAAACCCCTTTCAGTCAGAACTGAACTACTTTCAGTGGGCATTATGGGGTAGTATTTGCTGATTGTTCATAAATTGAGAATTTTATTTATAGAATTTTTAAACAGCCAACATTAATATCTCTATTTTTAGACTTCGTGAGTTTGAAGAAGCTGTAAGATCTTTTGACCAAGTTCTTAAACTAGACCCTATTTCTGTGGATGCCTATGTTGGACGAGGAAATTCGTATATGGAAAACAGACATGAGGCTGGTTGTAAACAAGCACAGAAAGATTTCCTGAGAGCAATTCACCTGAATCCAGAATGTATAAAAGCCAGAATTTGCTTAGGATACAACTTGCAGGTAATACACCAAAATTCATTGTCAATACTACGTTTAATCAAACTAAATAGTATCAATCTTATATGCATACATTTATATAACACACAAAATAAACATATTAAACATTAAAAAATCCCTGTACTTTAGACAATGCTTATGGCATTTTCTTTCTAAGTAAATTTGTAGACCATTATTTTCTTTTCACTTTTGTGCCCAATCCTGTTGGAGTTCTGCTATGGAATACCACGTAACATTACACTGGTATGATTTGCATATATGGTTGTCTGATAAGCTAGCATTAAGAACTGGCATGTTTTCTGTGTATCAGCTGTTTACTGAAGCAAAAAGCAGCCAATGTGTTGACATATCTATGTAAAACAAAATCTTTTATGTCCTAATTATCCAAACTACACTGTTAGCAAATCTGCTAACAACCCTTGGTAAAGGCCTTGTACATAGTGATCTCTGAAAACGTCCTGAAGACTGGAAAAAAGTAAGGGTCACTCCTATCTTCATGAATGGCAAGAGGTAGGATCTGAGGAACTACAGTCAGGTCAGCCTCACTTCAACCCCTGGAAGGGTGATGAAGCAAATAATTCTGGAAACTATTTTTAAACACATGGACAAGAAGGTGTTTGTTTGTCAGCATGGGTTTATGAAGGAGAAATTATGCTTAATCAACCTGATAGCCTTCTATGATGAGATGACTAGCTTGGTGAATGAGAGGGGAGCAGTGAATGTTGTTTATCTTGACTTTATCAAAGCTTTCAGTAGTCTTTCATAAGGTCTTCATAGAAAACTTGGTGAACCATGGTCTAGATAAGTGGACAGCGAGATGAAATGAAAAATAGTTGAACAATCAGGCTCAGAGGGTCGTTCTTAGTGCTGTAAATTCCATCTGGAGGCCAGTCACTGGAGTGAAGTACATACAAGGGTCAGTATTAGGTTAAATACTGTTTAACATCTTAATTAATGACCTGGATGATGGAGTAGGGTACACCTTTGGCAAAATTGCAGATTATGCAAAATTGGGAGGAGCAGTATATGCATCAAATGTTTGTGCAGCCATTTAGAGGGATGACGGACTGGCCTGCCTGGAGAAATGTCAGACAGGAACCTCATGAAGTACAGCAAAGGCAATTGAGAAATTCTACACCTAGGGAGGAATAACTTCATGCACCACTACAAGCTGGGACCTGACAGGGTCAAAAGCAGCTTTGCAGAAAAGGACATGGGGGTCCTGATGGACAAGAAGCTGAAGTTGGCAACGATGTACCCTTGCAGTAAAGAAGGCCAGTGATACCCTGGGCTATGTTAGGAGCAACATTGCCAGAAGGTTGAGGGAGATGATCCTTCTCCTCTACTCAGTACTGGTGAGGCCACATCTGGAGTACTGTGTCCAGTTCTGGGCTCTTCAGTATAAGAGAGACATGAACATACTGGCACTCATCCAGTGGAAGGCCACTGAGGTGGTTAAGGGCTTGAAGCATCTGTGATACAGAAGGGAAAGAGACATGAAGGCTTAATGGGGAATCTTACAAATAGGTATAAATATTTGACTGAAGCGGTATAAATAAAGTGGAGCCAGGCTCCTCTTAATAGTGCACAGTGATAGGATGGGAGGCAATGGGCACAAACTGAACAAATTCCATTGAAACATCAGAAAAATTGTTGTGGTTGGGGTTTGTTTTTTTTGTGGGTTTTTTTTTTTTTGTTTTTTTGGGTTTGTTTTGGGGGGGGTGTGGTTTTTGTTTTTGTTTTGTTTTTCCCCCAGAACAAGACTCACCAGTCATCTTTTCACTTTTCTGGTTTGCTTCTTAAACTGTGAGCACTAAACTGTGAGCATTGAATAATAAAAACTTCTACTCTTTAATGTCAGGTGAAAGAATTGCTAAACAAACTGTATATATCTTCACAGATTATATTTTATAAATCACGCTTTTTTAGCTAAATATTTATAATTAAATGTTTTTATACTTTACAACAAAGCAAGTAATTTCATCTTCAATTATTTCTCCTGTTGCTGAAATGTACAAATAAAGCATGGTTATCTCCAGTCTTCTGTGGTTTATTTTAGGTCTCTGCATAGTCTGGTTTTTGTTGTGTTTTTGTTCCCCCCCCCCCCCCCCCAGTAAAAAAGTAGTATAAAAGGCACATTCTAAGGACATGGATCTTGTTGACACCCATTTTATTCTAAGCATATCTCTTCTTCCAGTAAAAATCACGTTTATGATGCCTGGTTTCTTCCAGGAAGATCATCAATCTTGCAACCTTGTATCTGAGCTGCATATTGTTTAGTGAAGAGTATGACCTAGAGATGCTAGAACATAAGGAGTAAAGTACTTTCTTAAGAAGCAGAAGCAATAAATTCAAACCTGCTTAGAGTGAGGATACTCTGCAATTACAGTTCTCTCATTCTGGCAAGTATTGTAAACAGTAAGACCACATTTCTACACATCATCTTCCTTTTATTAGGGCCAATCTTACTCTACTAGGTGCTGATTCTAAGAAAAGTATAAGACAACCTGGATGCAAAGCCTAGGTGGAAGATGCCTGATATTTCCCCAGGATTTCCTATACATTTAGTGAAAAGAGGCAGAATTAAATTTATCTTTCTCATTTTGTTTACTCATTTTTTTCCTTCTCTCTCAAATAAAGTACTAAAATGCCATGCAAAATGTAAATTCTGATCTACCGTACTAGGAAGATAAAGAAGTTTATATTTTATACAAGTGGATTCTTCAGATCTCCATATGAGGAGTTCTCTAGTCCATATTCTCAATACAGTGCTTTCTTTTCATATTTTGGGAGTGTTTGTGTGATTTCCTGGAGGAAATTACTTAGATCCAGTGGCTGAGTTTCATCTCAGCTCATTTCTGATATGCAGCATGTAAACTTCCATGGCTGAACTAATCACTTTAAATCCACTTTATGATCACTGGAAAGAAATAATAAATTCTAGGACTTGATTCATCAGGTTCACTTTGCATATCCACTTCAGAAAATACTGAATTGCAACTAAAATTGCTTGGCTTTCTTCATTGACTATAAAAGACCTCCAAGGTGACTTGGTCAGATCTTTTGTAGACATTTGTCATCATCTGTACTGCATGTAAACATGAATATTTGGGTAGAAGAATGCTTTCCAACCTGCATTTGAAGTTCTGAATGCTGTACTTGGACAAGTAGTTAATTTACTGCACTCACAAACAATGCACATTTTTCATTCTTTGCACTACACAAAGAATGAAAAATGCACTACACTTCTTTTAACACACTTTCCTGATAACAAAATTGGATGTTTACAGTTCAGCAAAAGGAATACTTTGCAAATCTAACTAATTAAAGAAAGCCATATTAGTCTGTATTCTAACAACATAGGATGGAGGATCTGGCCTAATCATTCAGTTTGGAATGGACACCAGAAGGGCACCTAATCCAGTCTTCTGCTCAAACCACTTTAACATTATTTCAGACCAGAATCCTCAGCCCTTTATCAAGTTAGATCTTCAAGACCTCTGAGGACAGAGAATTTGCAGACTCTTTGGGTAACCTGTTCCACTCTTTGAATATCCTCATGGCAAAAAGTTTTCTTCTTATCTCCAGATGGAATCTCTCCTGATTCAGTTTATGATATTATTGTTTACCTTTACACCATTCACAGGTATGAAGGCCATGGCTCTATCCTCTTGATGATCTCCTCATATATACTGGCATGCTGCTGTTAGGTCCCCTGAAAGCCATGTCTTCTCCAGACTGAACAAGCCCCATTGCCTCAGCCCCTCTCATGAGGCAGTGCTCCAGCTCTTCAACCATACAATGATCACTGGACTGTTAATACAGTCCAATATATTAGGATGTACTGCTGACTCTTGTTTTACTCTGATGTCCATTTTGCAGCAGAGCTGCTCCCCAACCAGTCCATCTCTAACCTTAATCTTTACAAGAGTTTCTTCCTTCCCATTTGCAGGACTTTGACTCTATCCTTGTTTTATTTCACTAACCCATTCCTCCAGCCCTACTAGGTCTCTCTGAATGGCAGCTCTGACCTCACGCCTATTGATTGCCTAATCCTCAAGCTACCATACATTTGTAATTATTAGATTATCATAATCTACATTCATATATTTTAATTCATTTCACATAAGAAAGGAAGGAAGTTAGGAAGGAACGAAACAAGACAGTCTAGACCTCAAAACTGAGAAGTATTTCTAGCTATTGAACTTTTGATACATTTTTTTTGTCTTTGTAGTGCTATGACCATAGTCTTTCAGTGCTTTGCAACACAGTGAATCGGACCTAAAGATGTAGGGTGTTGTTTGTCTTTGTGTTCCTGATTACTATCTTTTCAGTAACATTTAATAAAACACACTGCTAGACTGTAGTAAAGATTCTTATCATCAGATCAGCAAAAAACCCACAGTCCCCTAGTGCTTAAAAATCTTATCTAAAATTTCAAAATCTATGTTTAAATTCTAAGACTGAGTGTAGACTGAACCTGTAAACTGTAACACACTATTTGAGTATTTGAGCCTGTTTAGACAACAAAATAATTAAGCTGTGCACAAAGTTTGAAATAGTCTACATATTCTAGGCCATGCAGATTTCTATGGTCACTGCAGAAGATTGTTGATGTGAAAAACTGTTCTGATACCTCTACATTGTAGCTATATGATCAGCTGGAAAAATTAGTATTTCAGAAGGATGCCTACTAACCCTGGTGTGAAAACTCTAAGTACTGTCTGTTCTGAAATCTATCCTTTTCTTTCTTAAATAGTTTATCCTGGGAAAACATCTATCAGCATACACAGAACAAATACACATTTCACAATGCATTTTTTTATGAAGTGTATGTTCTTCTTTGTAGGCAGATCTACCTATAAATACCGCTACATAGGTTCCAGTAGTTTAGCTCCTCAAATCCTTCTATTTCCCAGATTTCCCACCAAATGGTATGGTGTATATAGCACAGAACAAAAAAGAAATTATAGAATTTAACTGATGTTTTGCAAATCAGCACAAATTAATTTACTGTGATTATTTCTAGTAAAATAAATGAAATAGATTAATCTAATTTTTCCCTAACTATTTCCCTGAAGAGACTAGCTGGGACTGAGGAAATAGTTTAACATATATAAAGAAATGTTCAAGATGATTCTATTATTCATTTCTTCTCCAACAGGCTAATGAACTATTTCTGATGCAAACATCAGAACTTTGAGACTTTGCTACTTTTTCAGAAATTTGGTTCATGGATTTCTTGCAGAGAGATAGTGATCTGAACTCTGGTGAAGATGCACAAAGACTTCCTGACAAAGCATTGGTGTCTAATAGTTCGACTATTTGTAATCTACTGACTTGAGGGAAAAAGAGTAAGTCCAAGGGATACTTGCATGAGAGGTGAAATTCTGTACTGTCCTGCTATGCAGACTAAGGAACTCTGCCTAGAAATATAGAAGCATCCATTTTTTATTCAGAAAAATGTAGACCTACTTATACCTCTGAACCCATGTGTTTCAGATAAGCTACCAGGAAATTTTGATAAATATCCTCAGACAGGTGTTTGGAGATTACAATTGTGATTTGACTTTGCAAGATGGTCAATAGCTCTAACACCATACTGGAAAGTTAAATGACTTAAACTAGAAGTCTAACTTTTAAATTGTTGGAGGTATCTGAGCAAACCATAACCATAATTCTTTTCTACCTATATAAACATCTGATGAGACAGAGACAGCACGTGCTGAGGCTAACTTAAACATATGGGGTTCACTTATAAATATTCTTCTTGGCCATCTAGCTGCTGCCAAAGAAAATACGAAGTGGCTGAGCTCTGCCTGAGCTGCCCTTCAGAAAGCACAGCCCACACGTTGTGAAAATCAATAAAATTACACCAAGGTACAACAGGTAACAGAGAGATGAGTCAGTTAAGTATTGCTCCATTGCCTGAGAACAGCCTTACTTCTCTCAGAAAAGCTGTTTCAAGATTTCAAAACAGTGTAGGCAAAACTGAATTTTGCCACCTCAAGGATGAAGAGCTGCCATAGATAAAAGGAAGGGGCTGAAGAAGGATAAAACATTCTGGTAGTGGGCAGTGAGCTGCAAGGAAAGACGACCCTAAAGATTCAGGTTGTTCTGTCAGTAGCTGCTACTGCTGCTAAGTGGAAACACTCTTTGATTACCTGTGCAGTTCCTGATTTATCACACTTTCTGTTTTCACCCTCAGCTGTGGGGATCAGTGTTGTAAAGCACAGTGGGTCACAGGTACCAGCTGTTTTGTCTGCAGGTGTTTGGTTGCTTATATTGCTACTACTTAGTACCAGGTTTGATTCCCAGTATGACTGCATTGCCTTACAAAAGCTAAAGCTTTGTGCACTAAAATTGAGTTTTGCATGTCCGGAGAACAAAAGAGATTAAAGAAGTTACTGCGTGACTGGTATGGTTTTGCCTTTTGTTGCAAAATTTCACACTGCCGCTGCGTCATGCTCCTTTTTAACTGAAAGTAGGCATAATTTTTAGAAGAAAGTATTTGTTTAATGCCAGCTTTTCAAATTCTCCTTGGACTCTGTTGCCTTTTTTTTTTTTTTTTTAAGTACCAGGTGAATGACATTCCAGTGATGACCCTGACATTACACCATGCTCATCATGATACACTGTGTCAGCTTGAGTGGTACAATTAATGTGACATGACCTTATGCCATACTGAATGTCACTGTAGTATTTTGTTTTTTTCCCCTTCATTCCAGGAATAACTGTCAGAAATAATTTTTTATTGTGTCAACTACTCAAATGCTTATAACCACAATGGTATGTGTTATAAAACACCTTATTTTCAAACAGTCTGGCAGTTAACCCCTGGAATTTTTTCTCATAACCTTTAGATACTCAGTGTTTTCCAAATGACTGTATTTTATTTACCTCACTAAGCTACACAGTTCAGTGCCAGTAACAAGCTCACTTTATTGTTTAACCAACTTGTACCATGTACTAGGTTTCTATTTTGCTTTCATTTTTTTCTAACCAATCCAGAAGATCTGGATTTCTTTCTTGGCGGATAATGATTTCAGGATGTTTGTTTGCCTGATCAAGCTGATGTTTAAAAACAAATTTCTTTTTCACTACCCATAAGACTGCCTTTGCTTGCTATGTGGGAAATGGTTGTTGACAAAACTTTGAGGTCCTGGGTGGAGAAGGACAGCAGTGCATGAACTCAAGAGCTATTCTGCAGGACTCCAAGAAGGATTTCAATGAAACAGTCATCAAAGCCTTGGCGGAAAAAAAGCCAGCAGTTTTAATTTCAAACCTTTCACTGGAAGAGGGTAAGGTGGGATTTTGTCAGATGTTAGTAGAAATTATTATAGTCAATGAATCTTTGGTGATTTGCATCCCTGAAATATTTGTTTTGGCTGAGCTCAGGCAAACTGTTCACATAAATATTCGCCAGGTGATAATTGCCTTATTTTTGGGCTGCAAAGATTTTATTTTCTGCCAACTGATGATACTTTAAGTATTTGCTGCAAATATTTGTCTTTCACTACTCCACTGAAATAACGCCCCCACTGTAATAATATTCCTATTTTGGGACCCACTGCAACTCACATGAGAGCTACTTCTTGAATTAGAGGAGAACTGAAGTAATAGTCTCATGGTGACCTCTGGAGTACTGTCAGCTGATGTCTGTCACATTATTGCTAAAATGTTCCTGTTGACTGTGCCTTAGCATTGTTAGTATAAAGTAGCTCCCAGATTATTCAGGAATTAGTCCTCTCACTGTACAAGGAATTGATCACTACATAAGTGAACTAGTCTGGAAGTCTTAAGATCATATATTTTGTTAATTTTTGAACTAGGAAAGAAAAAAAAAAATCAGTTTTTCCTTAATTAAAGTGATAATTTATGTTAAGAATTCATCTTTGATACAAAGGAAGGCAAAGGGATTTTACCCTGCTACACAACTTTGGAAACATTGATTTATTTGCTGTAGTTAGGACAAGAGTCCTCCTAGGCTGTCTGTACAGTCACAGGAAAAGAGGTGGACTCCCTATTAAGCATGATGCCTTCTAAATGAAGTCCTCATTATTTCTACCTTTACTCAGCTAATGAACCTACAGTATAAAACCAGAAACAGATATAAGAAATACTGAAGGCAATCTGTTCCTTCCCCAATATACTCTCCAGCTCCTAACAGTATTGTTATAGGTAGCTGCTGAACTAGATTTTTAATCTGAACCACTAATAGACTCTGAAATAGTTCTATACTTTGGGGTTTTTGTTTTGGGGTTTTTGTTTTGGTTTGGTTTGGTTTTGGTTTTGTGGGGGTTTTCTTGTGTTTTTTTGATGCTGTTCTATCATTTAAGAAATATTGTATATAGGGTGCAGGATGAAGCTGTATAGAGTAGAAATACCAAGTTTTCTGTTTCAGTCTCAACTTATTTGCTAATAATTTCTGAACTTTTTATTTTCCTTCTGACTTCTGTTAAACATGCATTTCCTTAGAAATATCTACAATGACTTCAAAAATCTGTCCTCTGAGTGATAATAGCTCATTTAGAACCTATCATTTTATACAGTTTTTCCCATGCTTATTACTTTGCATTTGTCAGCACTGAATCTTTTATATATTTTATTACCCATTCACTTCTGAAACTGTAATCAGCATTAGCACTGACTTCCATGAATGTCTACGTATCATTAGTAAACTTTGTCACCTCACTGTTCATAACCTTAACTGGATTATTTTTGATGACACATGTCCTAATACATACCCATGTCCTAATTCCAGTAACCTTCTTCCTTTGTGATTATTGGTGTTTTCTTTTAGGCTTGAACTTCTTTTATAATTTTAATCAGTTACTAATCTATAAGTGAAATTTCTTTCTTACCAATGATAATTCCATTTTCTTAGAGCCTTCTGACAAGAATATTGTGAAAAGCCTTTGAGAGCCTTATATATAAAAATCTGAATGGATCCGTCATACTTGTGTTTTTTCACTTCACAGAAAAGGAGCAGCTCTAAGATACACCTTTCCTCTGTAAAGAAATTGTTTAATTATTGATATTGAACTGTATATGTCATATTTATGCATGTATCTCTTAACTGTCTATCCCTGCATCATCCCTCAAACCTTTTCTTAAAAGTAATTTTCTTATTCTATTACCAAATTAAGCTACCAGAAAGTAATAGTTACCTGTCATCATTAGTAGTTTACATGTATAAATAGGAAGTATTTAATCTCAGTTAAGTTAATTTAGAACTCTTGAGTGATTCCATGTGGTCATTGAAATTTGTTTACATTTTATTAACTGACTCTGAATCTAGCCCTACTACTGAGATTTCACTTGCAGGCAGATACTCATTTCTTCCCCCATATAAACAAACTCCAGTCTGTCAAATTCCCTTAGCTATTTGTAGTGTATACTGATCTAAAAATGTCTACACATTTAATTTTACAAAAAAATCTAGTGAATGCCATTTATATCCTTGATCCCCTATTTGTGCTACAGGCTCTGTATCAGGCTTCATATTTTTTTAAAATCTTTGGTTATTAAATTCTAAGTCCTTGGGAGGCCACATCTCAAAATCTTTGTGCCTCTAATTTATTGTGATTTTGCACTTAATTTTCCAAATCACGATCTTTAAAAAAAAAAAAAGAAAAAAAACCACAACAAAACCAACCAACCAACCAAAAACCAGCACCACCAACAAAAGCACCTGACAGAAGTAAACTATCACACCTTGATTTAGTCATTTTGCTTTACTGCTCTACATTGGGCTGCATAACTGTCATCTTTAAAGTAATTAACAGACAAGAGTAGTGGGAGTGGGTGATCCAAGTCCTTTGGCTCATCCCATGAGAATTAATTTTCTGTTTGTTCAAGTTAATAAGAATATTGTCCTGTGCAGAAAACACTTATGCATTTAGTGTTATAAGAAAAAAATGTTGGATTCGGCTACAGTTGTATGTGCTATTAATTTAATTAAAAGTACATTTTATGTGTATTTTTTACACAGTAAAAATGTGAAAAAATACAGTTGTTTCTGAACCCAAACTCAAAGTAAAAGCAAGAAGCAAACACTTTGAAATCTTTCAGTGATGCTACATAATCTGGTTTTGAGGCCTCAGCGATCATAGCCTTGTCCTATGAAATGTAACATTGAGTGTCAAGTAAAATTTTTCAGACTATGGGATTTATTTACAAAAAATAACTAAGACAAAGACAAATCTATACTCACTGAGTGCTCATAAGTCAAAAATGAACCAACGTTAAAGACATTGTGTGTGTGAATTATAATGTATTTATAGCTGAACATATGTACCTTAATGCGGACACAGCAGAACAAACTGGATCCAGAAAGAATCATTACAGTGATGAATTTCTTCTTATTTAGTTAGGAAATTTCAACATAACCAGTTGTAAAATTACTTTTTTTTATTTAACTCCAAACCCAAGAATTTTTATTATCCCCTCTCCCACAAGCAACTAATCCTTTAAAAGTCTTTAAATAGTCTTATTTTAAGTTTATAAAAACATTTCAAACTGAGAACATATTTTTGAGTATGGATGGGTAGCATGCCTCAGCAAGTAAGGATGAGGCTGCTATCATTGTGCTGTAATCAACATTTCTGATGTTTACTCAGACAGTATAATCATGATTTATTATCTTGTTATTTCTGTCACATCATACCTCAAAAGTGAAAATAAATAAGCGTTTGGTGCCAGAAGCTGGGAGTGAGTGACCATAAACAGAGAATTACAATGGTCCTCAAAAAATAGAAATTTAACAGAAAATCAAACCTGATACCGTATGGAATACAAACCTGGCATTTTTCCAGATACCTATAACCTACAGATTTAGGAGTGGCACCTGTTAAACAAATAAGTAACAAATGTATGAAGAGTCATTTATTACTAATTGGAAGGCATTCATGGAGCAATGAATTTAAATTATTACCACACAGCTACAGCTGAACATTAAAAAAAAAAAAAAAAAAAATAGAGAGAGAGTGAGAATTAAAGCAAATAAAAAGAACAGGAGAGGCTAATGTACTGCTTTTGCAGAAGCAGTATACTAAAGGATAGACATGGGAATGTTGTTTCTATTAATTTTAATTTCTTTAGGAAAAAACAAAACCAAAAACACAAAACCAAAACCAAAATCATATCTTGCCTCACCTTCTTAATGTTATGACTTGTAATCCTCCATTCAAGGACTGTCACAAACTGATATTGGTCAGCTACACAGCAACCTGTTGCTTCTTGTCTAAAATGAGACTGTAAATTCCTTGGGATGCTGCCTCATGCTTTATACTTTGTGTCAGCACAGAATGGCTCTGTGCCATCTGTGAATACTACAGTAATGGAGGCAATGAATGATAAAAAATGTTTCAGGCAGTTAGAGAGAGAAAATTAGGGGAGGAATAAATCCTCCTCTTCTTGAAGACTTCTCTTCAAGGCTTGATGGTTAAGGCAGGAGAAATAGATCAATTCATTCTTGCTGGAGTAGGCTTCTGACTCAGCTGACATTAGAGGCATTGTGGATCAAGAGCATGATGACTCAGGCTTACAGGATCTGCCATTCCTCAGAGTTGTGTCTACATGAAACATGTATTTATTTGTACTTTCCTGAAGTAGCTTATGCTTTTACTCTCTGTCAAGACAAACTGGTTGCTTTCCTCTTCTTTCTCTCTATTAATAAATGGCTTCCAAAATTATTCTAAAAATAGACCTCGTGGGAAGACTCATAATGCGAACAATCCTGAACTGCAGCTTTCACAGAAAACATTAAAGAAATAAAAGTATTCAAAAAGATTCCTCTTATCTTTGTATATTCTTTTATGTGCACTTTTCTATTTTCATCCATCTCCAACAAAAAGTTAAGAGAAGCATTCAAAACACAGCATACAATTCATTCAGATGAATCCCAAGTGCCTTACAAAAATAGTGATCCTGTGCAATTCTGTTAGATATTGACATTTCATTCCCACCCTGATTCATTGTCAGAAGTGAAAATAAAATGTAAGGCCAAAAATCATATGTTGAGTAATATCCTAACTTTATTGCTTACTTTCATTAGTCAGGATGCCAACTGGTGTGTGTGGTTTAGCTTTTAATCACTGAGGGTAAAAACATTGTCCTAGGAAAGAGGACTGTAACTTGTCAATTTTGAGATACAAATACTTTAAAACTCCTACTTGAGTCTTTTTTTCTTTCACAAAACAGGTTGTGTAGAGCCTTGTATACTTCTTTTGGACAGAAAATTACCATAGAGCACATAAACACAGGGAGATTTATATTCCTTTATCATTAATGAACTCAGTTTTACTTTCTTTGGTTTGTGTTCACAAGCTTGTGTGTGACAGATGAACTTTTGGTTAATATGACAGGGACTGAGCCAGTAACCTTGAGAGCAAAGAACATTAAATGCAACAGCTTGAACTAAAAAAACAACCCTCTGTAGCTGGGAGCTCTAACACTTGCATCATGTGTGAATAACTCATTAGTATGTTTCAGTTGCTCAGCATTAATTTATTTTGCAGAATTTCAAACTAAACATTTTGTTCATGTATTTACAGTCAAATAGTTTATTCATTTTTACTTGGAGTTTAGCTCTTTGTAAATGGCAGACAATATTTTCAGATAAAAATGGCGGACATGCCTAAATGATTTTATTTCTCAGTTCCAGCAAGGCTTACTCCAAGGATATGAGGCACCATTTAACTTCGGCTGTGTAAAATAGAACATCTAACTGAAAATGGTTAACTAGCCTACCCTTACAGTAAATGGAGAGAAACAAGGAAAACTGTTCATCTATTTTATTTGCCTGTTTCAGTGGAATAGATAAATTCTAGAGCTACGAGTCCCTCCTTTAGGTGACAGTCCTTTCCACCTGCAATAAATATCAGGTTCTGAAATATGGATGTTTGAGATAACATTTCTACTAGTCTTCCAAGCCATCACTCCAGAACAGAATGGATTTTTTGCATAGCTTTTTTTATGTCTGCCAACTCTGGGCTGATGCCTCAGATACCCTACAATATCTGAAATAGCTGTGCATAATTATGCTTAGGTACCTGAATTATTCCTCTGACTATAAGCAATGAAGAGTGGTAAGGGAGTTAGCTACACTTTCAAACCTAATTTCATTGACATCACTAGCAAAACTGATTTAATTTTAGTTGTACAGGTGCATACCATTACCTTCCATGAGCCTCAGATTAACAAAAAAGACACCTGAGCAGACAGTCTAGGCAGACAGCAAAGATAATTTGCAAATAATTTTAATCTACTTTGCTGGAAAATGGTAAGTATCAAAGTTAGTTATGCATGATTATTCTTCATCAGAAAAAAAAAGGACTTCCAAGTAAGCTTACAAGCTGGGCTTGAGCATTTTGTTAAATAACAAAAAAGTAAAAAAAAAAAAAAGACAAACCATTTGGCTTAAAACATGAGTTAGTAGTGAATTGTGAAATTTCTACATTTCAAGTTTGGCTGCTAGGAATAACTTTATTTCTAATCAACAGAACAAAATCACATAGTTTTAAAGAGAGATGTGCATGATTGCATTATACAGTCAAACAATCCATTCCTGTGCAGTTTCATTATGGAAAGTTGTTTGCTTTGTCTATTAAGAAACTGTATAGTGTCTGATTCAAATGGAATGAATAGGAGTCTGACAAATAATGGAGGGACTGAAATCTCAGAGCTGTGTCCTCTACTTTGAAGTTTAAGCCCCTTTAGGAAGAGATCATATCTACACCGATTTTGGGCGGGTTTTTTTTTTTTTTTTACACTCCCCATAATATCATACTCTTTACTACTCAATGACAAAACACTCCAAAGTTAAAGACAGAAAAATGCATGTATGCAATGTATACATTATAGCAAAACCAAAATAATTCACGTGTTTGTAAAAAGATAGATGAAAATGTTGTAGCTGTTTACAATGCTGGTGGTTTTCTGCAGACTTTAAGAACACAAAGCTGGTAAGTGAGACAACTAGAAAAGGATGGACCTGGTGTTTGTAAACAGAGAAGGACTTGTGGATGATGTGATGGTTGGAGGCCATCTTGGGCACAGTGATCACAAAATAATTGAGTTCTTGATTCTTGGAGAGGGAGGAGGGTCAGCAGAACTGTTACCTTAGACTTCTGGAGGGCAGATTTTGACCTGTTTAGGAACCTGAGTGATAAAGTCCCTTGGGAAGCAGTAGTGAAGGGCAAAGGAGTCCAGGAAGGTTGGACATTCTTCAAGAAGGTAATCTTAAAGGCACAGGATCAAACTGTCCCCATGTGGAAAAAGACAAGCTGGCAGAGAGGAAGGCCAGTCTTTGTGAACAGGGAGCTTATACTAGAGTTCAGGAAATAAACAGAGTTTACGACCTTTGGAAGAAGGGACAGGCAATTCTCGAAGACTACAAGGATACTGTGATGTTATGGAGGGAGAAAATTAGAAGGGCCAAAGCTCAGCTGGAACCTAAATAGGCCACTGCTATAAAAGAGAACAGAAAATGTTTCTATAAATATATTAGCAACAAGAGGAAGGTGAAGGAGAATCTTCATCCTTTAGTGGATGCAGGGGAAAACATAGTGACCAAGGATGATGAAATGGCTGGGAAAGAAATGCTTTCTTTGCCTCGGTCTTCAATGATAAGACCAGTTGTTCTCCAGGTACCCAGAAGCTTAAGACAGAAGAAAGGGATGGGGAGCAGAACAGAAGCCCCATAATGCAAGGGGAATTTGTATGCGACCTGCTGTTGCTAAGATGCTGCTTAAGTCAGTCTACAATCATTTTGGTTAATGGATGGACTCGATGATCTTAAAGGTCTTTTCCAACCAAAGCAATTTGCACACTTTCAATGGCAGATGAAAACCATAAATAAATGGAATTTCTTTGAAAAATAATTATGTAAATATTAACAATGTATAATTATAAACACCAGTTCTCCAAAATCTTGATAGAGTTATCTCCTCCTAACAAAAATAAAAGACAGTGATCAGTTTACTTCTAAGTTCAACTGGTTTCAGAAAAAAAAAAAAAAGAATGGCTAGAGCAGTCTTCTCTGTAGATTAATATGCCATTTCCTTGAAAACCAGAATTAGTGTATTCCAAAATTACAAAGGCTAAAAACATCTTCCCGATTCATACAGAAAAAGAGTAGGTTTGCCTTAGAGCTTTCAAGCATTTAATTTAAACAGGCAATGTGTGTGTTGCTTTGCCTGTCACTAGAAGCTGTTGCTTTTATGATGATACTTTCCATATTCAAACACTTTAAAAATATTGAATATTTATCTTTTCCCTTCCACTGAATTTTTATGGTTTTGTTACATAAGTTATGCAGAGAGGATTCTTTCTGAATATGAAGAAATGATACTAAATCTTCATAGATGCATAGAAGAAACAGGACATCAATAAAAAGGACCTGAAATGAAGAGAGTTTTGACAATAAACAAATTTTTTAAAATTAAAGCTAAACCAGTAGACTCCAGTCAGACACTACCATTGAATCTTTGATCAGATATATAACTCTCCATGTAATTGTTTCCCTCTTAAATCCTGCAAGCATAATTCAAGTCTGGAAGGAAAAACACTAAGGTGTCATTCCCTACCAGGCTACCTTGGCTATTTCAAAGTCTTTGAGGGTTTAAAATGAGTCATGTCTGTTGCATTATTCTCACATGAGAAGCACAAACCCTCTTGGCATCCTAGATGAAGACTCTGGTTTCTGAAAGCCATAGATCTCAGGAGCTTTACACACTCAGAGTTACTGAGTGGTGGCCAATGTATTCTACTTTCTGCAGGTCTAGAGGTTTCTGGCTCTCATCCATTGGTCTACCTTCTCCCAACAGACTGAGAGGGATGATGAGGAAAAGACTTGAAATAATGATTTTATGCTCATTTTTATCTTACTAATACTATGTAGATTTGCAGAAGTTGTAAATTTTCCAATTTCTCCACAGTCCTGCAACTGATACTTAACATCCTCACAGGCTGAATACTAAAATTCTGCACTGAATACTTTTTCTACCTAATTCTTATTTCATGACATAGAAACCTTTGGAAAGTCCTTTCTTTCTGAGCTATTTGGCCCTCTGAACACTTTGGCAGCAGATCAAAGTTGACACATGCCTGGAAAAGCAAGAACTGTGTAACTCCCAAAATGAGCAGTTCTCTGAGCACAGATGGATGAACAAAGTATAAAGTGAGTCAATGTTGAACATTACAAACTTCCATATCCTGGGATATTCTTCAGTGAAAACAGAAGCTAATTCCATTGCTGAAAGGGAAGCATTTTACCTACAACAGATTCAATGAATGGAGACAAGAATAGCAGATTTTACTGATGTTCAGCATCAGTGTGTGAAGCTTCAGTGTGTGAAGCAGCTCACATGCTCTCCTAATGGTTTTTTAGCCACTATGACAGCATCACACCTACTAACGCATAAAACTAAGCTATTACCTTTAGCACATTGTAGGTTGAGCTCTTTCAGTTCTCTAGCCATTAGTACTGCCATCATTACTTTTTGAAAAAATTACTGTGTAATCTTTAGAAAATGTAGCCCCACATCTATTTAATTCCCTAATGACTGAATTTCACATCATTCTTCTGCTGTCAATTTCCTCCTTAAAAAATAGAATTATATGTATTTATTTAATGATTTGTGTGTGTCCTCAAGACAGTCTGACTCAATTATCACTCAGTTTAGGGGTAATTACACATTAGATGCTATAAATAGACAGAAATAATATATTTCCCTAAGAATCCAGAAGAAGTGGAAAAAGAACAAAGAGCAGGCTTTAATTTTAAGTCACATGTCTATCCATACCAGCTGTTTGACACTAACACTCTCCTTGAAATAATTTTTAGACTGAAATCACACTGTGATGCTGATTTTGAAATGTTAATGTTTTCATATCTAAGGCAAGGCTAGATTATTCTCCCCTGAAGTTCTTTAGCAGCCAGTTAGGTCCTTGCCAGTGCCAACAACATTTTGGACCCCTACTGATTATAGAACAAAAAACCCCTGCCTTCTATCTTGCTTTCAGGGAATAAATGTTGCTTGTGACTCACACTGCCTTACTTCTCTTGAATACAGCTGTCTTTTTCACGAGTTTAAGTAACTTTAGAAGGGTGCTTACTGAGTGAAAACTGAAAAGGCTGCTTATTCTCCAAGCTCACTATGTTGGCTTTTTTTTCTGAGATACACTCATTGTTCAATAATTCCCTGACAAACTTACAAATTGAATCCGGAGGAGAGACAAGAAGGATGTTTCGAAGGTTAGATTGTACAAGAAGTTTTATCAGTGTGGTTCATAAAGATTATAATGTGTTCTTTATTTAGGGCTTTTGCTGGGACTGGGATTGTACAATGTGGAATGTCCTCTCTGGAGTATTTTCAAGATTTATCCCATGTGTTTGGAGCCTAATAACTTCAGGTATGAACAGCCTATGACTTTCTGGTAGTCCACTGGTGTAATGAAAAAGTGGTTATGTAGTCCTAATCTGGGCACAATGGTTCATAACCACTTCTCACCACCCAGGCTGAACCAAGCAAGCAGGAGTCTTAACCTCCCCTTATTTGACATCATGTCTCTGGCACTGACAAAGAAAGCTGAATTTATTTACAGCCATGCGTCCATTCCTGGTGGTGGAATTGCTGAAGGCATCCTGCATGGGTGTTGGGACCGGTGATCACACAGATCCTCAAAGGAAGAGCAAAGACAATATGATAGGAAAAGTAGGAAAGAAAAAAATGCCAACTCTGTGTTACTCCTTTACCAGCACTGGTTTTGGTTTTGTTTTTCTTTTCAATAAGGTCTGAAAAGCAGCATCAGCCAAGCTTGTGCTTTTAATGCATAGGCGATTGTAGAAAATGTTTCAAATCATTGTATAACCCTTATTTATGAGTTGTAACTATTTTGATTTCTCTGTAACACTGAATTACTGCAGCTATTTTAGATTGAGGCCTAACAGCTTCTTTAAAACTTTAATACTTGAAAACGTGTGATTCATTTATTATTTTCCTCTGAAAATGTAACTTCAAAATATTTCAAACTGCTGTGGCAGAAAAAACATCCTTATCGGGAACTAATTTGGAATTTCTTCTTTATTTGACAAGTTCTTGACTAAAATGTCTTATAAACTTATCTGAAAGTTGTACTCTGAGGACTAAAGAAATGAGTTGCTTAGAGCAACTGTGTAAATTAATCTTAAACCACTTCATCTGTACTTTTCCTACTGGCCTTAAATTTGTTTCAGATTCTGAGGGGTTAATGGTTGGGCCATCCACTAAAAGATGACAGATGCTGTCTATTAAACCCTCTTCCCAAAGTGAAAGATAAAGAGAATAAGGGAGAGACCCTTATGCACTGGAAAAGAATTGTAAAAGCATCTTTTATGAAAATTTAAATGGAATATATGCAAATATATACAAACCCAGTATGTAAAACCACCCAGATGGCAATTATGTCACTGTCACCACTGATGCTGTGAAGCAGGTACTGGGCAAGTCCCAGACTGGACTCAGCAGCAGATGGGAACCGGATTCAGCAGCTGGATTCGGGTACACAATGACCAGGATAGAAGGAAGAATGGACAGAGTCCTCCTCAGATGATGGCCATTGAAGAAGAAAAGCTTTACCCTTGTGATTCCTCATCTTTATATTGAATAGGACGTATATGGGATAAAATCCCTCACTGGTCAGTTTAGGGTCACCCATACTGTCTGCTCCTCCCCACAGGTGCAGCCTTTTCTTTCTGTACCCCCCAGAGTGGTACACAAGATTTAACAGCAGCCTTGGTCTACACACCAATACTTGGTAGTAGGTCTAAACGTTGAGCGTTATCACTGCTAGCAAGTGCAGTTAGTTAGAAGATACTTAGCTGAGAAGTAAAACCGCTGAACAGAATTAATTCTGTTCTAACTCAAACAATGACACGGATAATATAAAAGGCCTGCACTATTCTGCAAACATCTGTAGGAGAAAAATAAATCCAGGGAACAATCTTAATAATTATCTTAAGAATTGTTTAAAAAATTGCTTAAAGCAAGCAAATTTATTTTTAAAGCAAGGAAAATGTTAAGAAGTTTTAAAAAATATCATAGTATACACAGGGAGGTTTATGATGTGTTTATACAAAAAATATGCAAATTAATAAAAAATATTTAGCCTTGTCTCAGGTATCTAGCAGTCTCAAGAAAAGCATTACTAAAACAGAAGGACTCAGAAGACAGTCACAAAAATGAGGCCTAGAAGATGTATTGAAAATAGACTGGGAACTTCTTGTTGTATCATGGAACAAAAATTGATTTTACATGAGAAATAGAGGTAGAATATCAAAATACAGAAAATGCTGAGACAAGAACTTAATTGAAAACAAAGGGAGAGCAGACATTTCTAATTTCTCCAGAGTGTTCAGAATTATAATAAATTATAACAAATGTTGCAGAAAGGATATTGTGCCTTTTTTTTTTTTTTAATGAGAGAAGAAAAGAAATAATACATATTCTCTTACAGCCTCTTGTGTTGGTTGCTGTAAAGGAATGGATTAGTGAGTTAGAAAACCACATTGATTGATCTAATAAGGCAAATATTATTTCAAAATTAAATGTAAATAATATAATATTTGTCTGTCAGGGTTTGAAATTGTGAACGAAATCTAGAGACTCGATAGTTCATTGATGAAAGAGAGAGGAAGGCCAGTTTGGGGGATACAGCAGGACAAAGCACAAAAATTAATAACCTAGGGAGATGCCTAGTGCTTTTTTGTTGATTTGCTTTGTGTACATACTGAGGGAAACTGAAAAGATAAATTCTTCAGACTTTTACTTCCCTCATGTCACGGTTTAGGGTCAGGGTGGCCCCTTAGACCTAACAGACGCTCTCTGTTAACCCCCCTCCCTCCCCAAAGGAGAAGAGAAAAGGAATAAGGGAGAGAGACACAGTGATTAGAAAAAGGAAACTAGAACAGCTTTATTGATGATAAAAGTAATAATATAGAATATGTATAAATATATACAAAACCAGTATGGAACCCAACCCCCTGGTGGTAATTACATCACCATCACCACTGAGGTTGTAGAGCAGGCAGTGGGGTTCCCGGACCAGGCCCCACAGCAGACGGGAGCTGTGTTCAGGAGCTGGATTCTGCTACTGGATTCGGGAACATGGGATCAAAGGCAGAATGGACAGAGTCCTCCTTGGATGTTCCGAAGAAGCAGTCCAAGAGGGGAGAAGAGCCTGGGTAAAAGCCCCATAGACCCTTTGGATCCCTCTGCTTTATATACCCAATATGATGTATATGGGATGGAATACCTCACTGGTCAATTGGGGGTCACCTGCCCTGTCCACTTCTACCTAGGTGCGGTCTTTCACTTTCTGCACCCCCCTGTGTGGTACACAAGATCCAGCAGTGGCCTTGGTAGTAACTCTAAACATGGGCTGTTATCACTGCTGGGAGCAGACACTGTCTGTGAAAACATGTTTCTAACTTCATAAAGTGCAGTTAGTTAGAAGTACTGAACTGAAAAGTAAAATCACTGAACAGAATTAGTTCTGTTTTCACTCAAACCAGGACACCTCACCTGAATAGTATCTACCTTTCAGTTACATGGATAGAGAAAATTTAGATTAAGCTTATTGGTGTCACCAAATCATGGGTATTCTCTATGGTCGAGCTAAGACTGTACTCTAAAGTGGCTGATAGAGTCATTCTCAAATTTTCAGCTGACATAAGTCATAAAATGGCCATGAGCGAGTGCACTGTTTTATTTCTGCATCAGAAGATAGATTTTATCTGATTTTATCCTAACAACCATTTCATCCATTGCTGCCTGATTCCCATCTGCTGTCAGTGTGTGAGATGGCCCATGAGATCTGACGACAGATAAGGCCTCCAGAGTAGAAAATTTGTTCAAAATTCCTTTGTTTGATCACTAGTTGACTCTGAGATCTATTGAAATTTAGCAGGAAAACAGTAAACCCTGGAAACACAAAAATGGATGCCAGCATTGGTTTGGGTTTTTTTGGGGGGGTTGATTTTTCATTCATTGTTGATAACAGTAGTTTGGTATGCTAAAACAACATGGGAAAAATCTACCCACAGGTCAAAGAAAAATTAAAGCTTACTTATTTTTAGTGATGAACCCTTTTAGTTTGGTTGGTTGGTTGGTTGGTTGTTTTTTTTTCCCTTCAGGAGTCTCCCAAGACTTGAAGATAAGAGAATATACACACAAAGGAGAAAACAGTCAACCTCTACAAACCTAACAGGAAAAAGTGAGACTCCAGTGTTGACATCATTACATGAAAAATAGGTGATGGTAGGAAATGGTGTCTGATGGTCATTCCCCTGACATTATTTTGTGATGAAATCTTACAGTTTAAATGTATTCCTTCAGCAATTTTGGTCTCTTCATGATAACTGGTATTGTTATTCCTTCATTTCTACCACAAAAGCTTCAGGAAGTTGTTGTAGTGTAAAAATTACAGTTTCTCTGCTCCCCTCTTCTCTCCCTCCCATCTCCTCCTTCCCACCAGTATACATATAGGATGGTTTCTAATAAGAGGCACTTGAATGCTGGTGTACAGAAACAAAAAAGTCAGCTCTAATTTGTCATTCCACAACTGAGCAATGTCCTGATGAAGGTCATTCTGAATCATGAATTGTTAAGTCTGACTGCTGAGCTAACATCTGCAGCATTTTAGATCTTGAGAAGACTAGTAAATTGACCAGGTAGATTATGCAGCTCTCTGAGGAGAACTAGCAGATGAGGATTTACAATAAATCCCAAAATGTAGTCTGCTCTGATGTTTTCTGCTGAATCAAACAGCAGAGGGTATAGCTGCCACTTGGTCTTCAGAATCTCAAAGAAACCTCAATGCTGTGAGTAGGAGGACATTCATTGTCATATATTAAGACAGATGACAATAGGGAACTCAACAAATCAAACTTTGGTATAAGTGCTTCTATTAATTTATAAAGAGTCCAGGAACTAGAACTTTTACAGCAGATTTTTTTTTATTTATTTTTTTTTTTAATGTTTACAATACTTCTCAATGTACATTACTGTCATGTGGTACAAAAAAATCCAACATGACCTAAAATCCAAATACATTTAACTGTGTGTTTGGTCTCTGCTTATGTCTGATAAAGTACATGGAACAAATTTGTAGATCATGTGAAGTGAATACTTAAGTGAATACTTACTCATTTGATATCATGACCAGAATTACCATTGAACCAAAATCATTATTTACCTAGCTCTAGAGAAGATCATGTTTTCATAAGACATGAAGAAAAGAGAATTATTTTATCGGTAAAAGTTTAGTGTGATATCTGAAAGTAGGAGAAAAAAGATGTATTTTGTTCTCTGTTAAAAGATTCTAATCCTCAAATGCAAGCAGGAAATAAAACTAATTATATCTACTCCTTACAAGTGAAAAAACATTTTCATCCAAGTGATGAGGATTTCAGAAGTATTTGAATTCTCTTATGCATTTTCAAAATTTATTCAAAAATGCACTCATAAGGAGTGAATAACTACTTCAATTTACTAAACCAAATATTAACTATTGCATCCTTCCAATTATAGATATTATCACTTTTTATTTCAAGATGTGGTTATTTGACTGTATTTGTAAATTCTGCCAGTAATGAAAAAAAATGAGGAAAGGTCATGCCTTAGAATAAGGATCTCATGCCAATTATATCACTGCAAATGATATTTCAGTTTTATTCCCTGCTTTATCTCTGATCTACTTTTTATTCTTGATGAGGAGTGACTTAAGCAGGGACCACAGAGTGGTGCTGGAATTTCTCAGGCAGACATTTTCATTAGATAATTTTCAATCAAGTGTGAAATTCATCACAGGATCATTTAAGATTTCTGCATCTCATTTTTTAATCTGGTTATCCTTTATTCATCTGTCTTTCTAGATAGGAAATGTTATTATATGATGGCATTTGATAGAATGATTTATGGCATCTGACCAATCAGTGCTTATACTATCACAGAAAACTCAAAAAAGTATAGATGAGCAGTGAAATAAGGATATACAAGTGCTTTCTGCCATTGTCTTGCATTGTAAAATTTGTCAGCTAGGACGTAAAATTCAATACTGGGAAATCAAGAACACCTACAGAAAGGTAACTGGAATTTTTATTATATAAATTCAGCTTTGATACTAGAGAATTGTGCAACATTAGCACTTCAGTGTCTTCTTCATTTTAAGTAGTTTCTTTCAAATTCTGTGCCATGGCAGCTACAGACAGACTATAGGCATGGACAAATTGAGGTCTAGAGAGAGCTTCAGAAACAAGTCTGTCCCTCATTCAAAACCTTTTGAAATGGATGAAAGGGTGTCTATTGACTTTGATGGACTTTGGCTTGAACTCTTCCAGCTTGTACAGGCAGTCTTAGGTTCTGATCATGGCTCCAGGTGATGTTCATGTATTTTATTCAATTGCTGCTCATTTATATGTATTGATCAGCATTTGGAATACATCCAGGAATACAGGACTTTTGCCTTCCAGCATGATGTTTTAACATTAAGTGTAAGAAAATCAACCTTTTTTTTTTTTTTAACGCCTCTGAATTTTCTGTGATTTCCCTGCACAGTGACACAAAATTTGTATTAGGGATATCTTCCATCACTCCAGAATTAGACCGGGGTGACTGGACACGTGAGCTAAGATGGAATGCTTGTGGTCAAAAAAGGAAAGGTATTACTGTCCACATTAAAATTACTTCTGTAACCATTCAGACCTGGGTAAAAGTTTCACATATCAAGTTGTAGCAGAAAACAGTTTTCACTGCATTTCACTGGATTCCAAAGCTGCCTAACTGTGGGAAAAGGCAGGACTGCAAGCATTATAAGGAACTGTCAGACCAAGAGCAAGGTGTCAGGAATAACAGCTTTTCTGCTTTAGAAAAACTGAAGAGATGTGACTAAGTGTTTCTGTGATTTTAGAAAGTGAAACTAAGTCTTTGAAAGTTTGTGGCCTTTTTCTTCATTTCTTTGAGTGAAATATGCTGATCTAAGAACATGACAAGAGGGACAAACTGTCTACCACCTGCTGCCTGAATCGAGCACTCACCCGCAGGTCGCCCGTCTTGTCAAAGAGATTTGCATTGACAGAATATGAAATGGCATTACCATCAAAACATATAAGATAATCTTTCCTTTGAAGGAAAGCAACAGCTACACTAACTTTCAAGTTTGAAAACAGGCAAGCAAAAGTACCAGACACAAAAGGGGAAATTAATTAAATGTTGCTATTAATAGAAACTGGCAGCTTCAAACCCTGAAAGATCGGCTTCTTAACACTTTTCAATAAGTCCCAGGCTAGTGAACTGATTTTGAAACATAAGAATGAAATGTATTATCCCCCCCCCCCCAAAAAAGCTAATCTTTCCGCTGTATGTAAATAGATTTCACAGAACATCTATACCCTCGTAAGACACAGACTATTCCAATAATCAATGTCACAGGAATAAAGCAAAGCAGATGGTGGGAATATAAGGAATTCCTTTAAATAAAACTTTGCAGATTATGTTAGAAAGAGGACTACGCTATATGCTACAGAAGAGCAAACTCTCTGCTTGCACAGGACTAAACAATAATCTGGTTAATGAATAAGTTCTTGAACATATGAACAAAAAAAAAAAAGAGAAACTACAGTGTTACTAAAGATATCAAACTTGTGCCTTCTGCCTGCCTTTATCTATGTCTTAACTTTACCTTTTTCAGCTTACATTATCTTAATTAACAACAGGAACTCAACTTTAGAATTTGTTTTGAGATTTTTCAGAGCTCTATTACTATCTCTTGCATCACTTTCAAATAATTGTTTTGGGGCATTGTTTTAAGTAACAGCTAAGATGGGCTGTTAGTCTTAAAATATGTTAACTCAATCACAAATGGTTACATTCATTCCTTACACTTCATTCTCCTGAAATGCAGTCTTCTGTCTTGTTGCTGTACCGACCATCATTAGTGTTATAATTAAATGAGTTTTGATGAAGACAAATAAATATATCTCTGGCTCACAGGACATCCTGTCATCTGTAGAAATAGAGAGCATAGTAAGTGTTAAAGCTTTTATTAGTATGGTTACCCAGCTGATATCCTAGAGGATCAAATACTGTGTAAGGATTTATAATTTCATAGTAGTTATTTTTCTCACTAACACAAGACACCCTTTGAAATACAGTCTATATTAGTTATGCATGTCTTTTCTGCCTGTCTGCAGGTATGCTACCTAAGATTAAGGTAAGACTAATGTCAACAGTCACCTGAGCATTTTCAGCAAATACAGAATGTATCTGTTCTTTTAACAGAATCTGTTATAACTAGCATAAAATAGAAATTCATGTATATCTGCTGATGGTTTATCTTTGTTTAAACTTCAAGATTTCATTAGCAATATTTAAAACTTTGAGTGGTATAGAAATCTTTACATTAGAACACCTCTCACACTATTTCCTCTCATAAAGGTTAAAATCAGTTGCAGGTCTCCTAAAATAAGCCATCAGGTTAACATTTTCTAAGATATCAGTGGTGGGTTCTCACACTGGAAATCTATTCCTCTGGCAGGCCATCAGAATTTAAATTTGGCAGGCTGTAGTGCAGTGTAAGGTTTACTTGTTCAATCAAGCATTCAATTAACTAACTTGTCAGTATATTGGTCCTTTGTGAGACAAATAAAAGGCAGCTAAAGTGCATTGAGCCTTCTGAATGGATAGTTGTGTAATTAATATTTGTTTTTAATTTATTGTAAGATGTCTAGATGCTCTGGAAATCAGTTCCTGTGAAATCCTTAAAATAATTGACTGAGTTCTGTAAACTTACTAGAGGGCAGCAGTTTTTCCTCTGTGTGTGGTAAGAAATGGGCAAATGATTCAGGAGACCTTTTCAAAATATGTTTTTAAAACTTGTTTTTTTTTAATTTTTATTAAGATGTTTAAAGTTATGACAATTTCTGTATAATTGCCTCATTTTTAAATATTAGGGTTTATCAATTTTCTACAATCTATCTGAGACTTTTATTGTTTTGCAATCACACAACATTCTCTACCTCAGTAAACCAAACCAACCTTATTAGTTTGGGAGAGAAGAAAGCATGTAGTTTCAGGACATTTTCTTTCTCAGTTAATCTCATTTTTGTTAGCTACTCCAGCAGTAGGTTAATCCTAAATGTGTAAACTCTAAACAGGGAGAGAGAAAGGCATTTCAAGTGTGTGATTTTATTACATGTGTGTTGAGATAGTATGAGTTATCCTCTGAAAGCATGTCTCTCTACTATCTAGATTAGTAAATTAGACTATACATACAGCTTGTAGGTGAAAATATTGGAGGAGGAGGGTAATCAGAGCTTTTCAGTCCATTTTTATCCTACTTAATTACAATGTAAACTAAGATCATTACTATGATAGACACCTCCTATAGCCAATGGAGATGCGGGCATCTTCAGGGAATGACGTCACTTGGATACCTCATTCCCATTAAGTACTGAAAAAGCCTAAGTCTATATTGATAATTGAAAACAGATTAATCAAATATTTATATAATAAAACTTTGCATTTTGCCAAGGTCTCAGGGTAAATGGGATGCTTTGATGTTTCTCATCTAACCAAAAGAGGTGAGGAGCTAGACCGATTTGCTATATTGAGCATTTTATATTTTCATTGCCTGATGACAGTGACACCATGGGAATTGCAAGGACATCTCTAAACAACATTGCATTGGTAACCATTTGTCAGGCTCATATGATTCTACAGGCCCTAGTGGGAGGACCATTATGTATTCCAACTCCAACACACTGTGTCTGGTAAATTCTAGAACTAATTTTTATTTCCACTCCCCATTGCATTTGCATCATTCAGTTATGCATTCCCCCCACTAATACAAACTTCATTTGCAGAAGGATCATTCCCACTACTATCACTCCTGGCTTATTTTTCCTCTGATCAAGGCTGCATTGATTTTTTTTACTGCCTTCTTCCTGGCTAACAGTTAATGATCACACTCAGTGTAGAGATAATAGAGGTGCCAGTATCCTTGTAGTGGTTAGCTGTGATCACACAGAGCCATTCTCACACACAAATACTCACAAACAAAAGTAATAGCAGAGATGCCACAAGCATTTGTATACATAGACACATTTATTTAAATGATATTGGAAACCGCATCAACAAGGGGTAGAGGAGCTCATAGATCAGATATAGGGAATATCTTTTCAACCTCTACATCTTGCATTCTAGATATAGTGAGTTTATTTCTGAGATAAACTGCTAAGCAGCTACCTTTTTTCCAGGTAATACACTACTGGTGACATACCTGTATGTTTAAAAATCCTAATATATTCAATGTTTAGTAGGATACAATGTTGGATTCTATGTTTTGTAAGATTTATTTTACAGCTGTGAAAGCTTTTTAAAATATGTGAGTAATATTTTCTAAGCTCCACTTAAGCTGCCTTCAGTGTTCTGTTTCTGACCGGAGTTTGCTTGAGGGCTTCCTTTTAAGGTGACAGAAGTTTGACATTATTTATTTTGAAAAAATAATCAATTTGAGAGGTCTTCAGTGCAGTACTGAGAAGATGGGGCACTACAAATGACTAGTCATATTTGTAAAACACTCACTATTATGAACAAAATTAATACAAAACTGTTTTGTGTATTTAGAGCTATTCAGTCTAAAACTAGTTCATATAAGATTTGGAATGGTTAAAGAATATGACTTGAGTTTTCTTGCCAATGTGACAACTCTATTAAACTCAAAATGATACATTTTTCTTTTCCTTAGCACTGTTTGTTTCAGTAAAGCACACCTGAAGTTTAAAAGAATGTCTATGGACCTTGCAAAACAAATAGCTGTCTAAATATCAATATAAATCCTATTCCTGTTTCAAGGAAATAAAATTAAAAAAATACATAACAGTCCCATAGCTGAACATGAAACAAATTCTTCCTCTGACACTTTATGTTCCTTCTTTGTATTTATGTTATCTTGGACATTATTCTTATGAAAGTCATTAAAAGCTCAAAAGTATGTATGAGATTAAGGATTTCAAGAGAATTAAATTGAAGATAGGTTTTTAGTAGTGATATCACTTGCAGCATGCAAGCATTTATTTCTATTGCTCTTGGGGTACATTATCAGCAGATAGTTCCTATCGCAATAGTTCCTATTGATAAAGAGAAGTTACTAGCATGCTGTGAAATGGAAAAGCAAAAGATTATCCTCTTTATTCAGCATATGCATGCAAGCCTCTAGCATGTCAAAATTTAAGGGTATAATTTCTATAATTGGTGCTCCTAACATAAAAGTTTTATCTGTATGTTTCTGAGTTTATCTGTATACAAAGCATAAATATAAAAGAACAGCCCAAGATTTCTGCTAAGCATGACATTTTTAGAACCATTTTCTCCTGCCAACCTTTTTCCCCCTATTTCTTCAACTTGAGAGATGAAGAAGTAGGAAACTCTTTTACAGCCCTTACTGAGAGCTAATGGAAGACCCAAAAAATATTACTGCCATGATGAATCTGCATGTTAACTGACCTTTTGTGTAGGGTCTAGCATCTGACAATCTTAAATATTGCCATAATTAAAATGAGTTGATGGGTCAATTAAAGTGAACTTTTCAAATATTAATGACCTTTGATTACACCTAATGGAAGAATCAATGGTATAAAGTCATCACAGGCTGGAAATACTAATCCAGAAATCCTGGCACATAAGCAGACATACCAAGTAATGAGGTTTGAGTTTAAAGCTGAAGTCATGTTAGCAAATAAATAGAGTTGTATAATGTAGATCTATGATAAACATTAACATGACCCTTTCATTCATCTAAGATACCTCTGTTCAGTGAAGCTGTAGATTAACACACTACCTAAGTTTCTTAAAAATAACTACTGCTGATGCTCCGTCAGGTGTTTTAATTACCAATAATGTAATGGTGGTGCATGACGTGTTATACTGGATCTACTTTCAGTCACAACATATTTATTTATTTATTTCAGTAAAATGGTTTTCTTAAAGGACTTTAGCAGAATAGGTGAGTGAATTCTTTTATCTTCCATAGCCTCTGGAAATGACAGTATTGCGTGGACAAGGATTCAGTTCTGTCACTGTCTGCAACAGTGATTTCTAGTGATGGGCTTGTTCAAGGAAAAGGGCCTTATATCACCCACGGGTTGTTTGATGTGGGGGAAGAATTTTGGGTAGGTAAAAAGGTCTGTAAGCTTTTATCAGGTGAGACAAGAACTTCATGGGTAAGGACGTGGAATAACTGGGCTGTCCTAGTTCTTGAAATGACATTTCATATCTCTTAAGGTCTCAGAAGTATAACTCTCAGCAATTTAGTCCACACAAAGCACTCACAGGTCTTAACAGAGCCTATTTTCACCCTGTATCCCTGTAAGATTTCTAAAAGCAGTCAGTTAGCCTAACTGTGGTCCAAATAACTTTGGTGAAAGCTCACCAATGAATTCAATGGGAAGGCTCAAATTAATAATAGGTGCTTTTCCAAATCCCACCATTTAGCATTTGAAATAAACGTATGAGTCCAAAGAAAGATAAGATGCAAGAAGTAAAAAAATACCAATGTCAGACACCTCTTAGGAACAATTATACAACAGTAGCTGAGCATGGCTGAACAACAGAACACAGATAGTTTCAGCTATGCTTCCAAAATATTACAATGAGGGGAAAAACATTCAAATTATGAAAAAACCCCCCCAACTTTGTAGCACTATCCATTAAAATATGCCATAAAGGATGGGTGGATACTTCACTAGAGCATTCTTTTATTTATAAATACACAAGTCAATACCAGCATAGTTCATTCTAAAAGGGTACTTCATTATTGCAAAGTGTAGTGCTCCTTGATATTTTTCCCGCAGTAAGTAGCAATATGTCAAAATACACATATTTAACTCACTTCTCTTGATGTCAGAAGACCATGGCATACCCTAAAGAACAAATATTTGAATAGTTTTAAAATCCTGTCAGTGAAGTATGGGGTATCCACCTGTTGCACAGATAATATACATACTGAAATGACTGCAATTTATTACCAATACTAACAAAATAGCCAAGATTTCCTCTGTGTGTATGCATGATATACACACAAGCAATATGCATATGTATATACAATTGTATCTATTAGTTATATATCAATACACATATACATTTCTGCTTAAATATTTATAAACAATTAGTACATTTTTCAGGCTCAGTTTTTATATTGCTTTCAGCTGACTGAAAGGGCATATGGAAACAATAGGAACATATGGAAAAAACATATGCTTTAAGACAAGATTGTGATATGTTTACTCATGTTGAGTTAACATACAAGGAATATTCCTTCTGTAGCATTTAAGTACTCTGCTGTGAAGAACTGTCACAATGCAGCAGTTCGCATTTACTCGCACTGTTAGATATTTGCAATTTATTTACCTGCAGAAGTGATAGTGTCATGTCAGAACGAAATCTGAGGCTTGATTGTTTCATTTAGTTACAAATTCTACCCCATGGTAATTCACGTGAATTGGGGTTACTCTTTTATTTACACAAATGGAAAATAAGCTCTTATCTCTACAGTGTAGGAATTACCAAGAAGGATTATTGAGGTCTCCCATTTATAAGCATTATGGTGCTTAGTTTATGAGCTTAAAACCACAACTTTTCAAAATAGATTGTCAATGCCACTCTGTATCCAAATACTGTTTAAACTGTGAAAAAATATTTGCTACTTAAGGCTGATGAGACACTGCATATTTTACTAACCCTATTTTGCCCAGACAGTAACATGCATCTCCAAAATGTGAATGATTTTGTTTATGAGCGTTACATGGTTATTCACCCTTATGCACCTTGGAGAGAAAAAAAGAATTTCAAACTTAACTCTGAACAACTGCCTTGGACAGCCTGAAGTTTAACAGCAAACTCTGCCATCCTTTTCTGTTGTACCAACATGGATTCTAATTTCCACCTGAGCTCCTGTCAAAATAGCTGGAGATTGTGGCTCTACAGCACTTCAGAGGCTCAAGCCTGTACACTAAACTCCAGTTTTCTTTTTGTGCCCAACACATGTACTCACACAGCCACATAAGAGAAAGTCAAAGGGATGTTTAAAAAGCATTAACCCACTTTACCTAGGAAAATTATAATTTGCATAGATGATTATATGTAGAAGTAAGAATATGCAGTTAAGGCCCTTCTGGTAGACATCACAGACATGAGCCTTCCATTGGATTCTATAAGTGGTTGAAGTTGAGATCCTGATCTTGGCTACTCCTACACCTTGATTTTAGCCCAAAGTAAATGCCACATGAAAAAATAGCTCTTTTAGTTTAAAGATCCTGGTCCTGCAAACACTTGAAGAGGCAAGCTGCTTTACATACACAGATCATCTGCAGAATCAGAAATGCTCCAAAGCCTCAAAATGAAAATATGAAAAAAACCAATCAAACAAACAAACAAAAAAACCCAAAACAACAATAAAAACTAACCAAACAAACAAAAAGGAAAAAAAAGGGAAAAAATGTCACCTTATAAAAGCATAACCTCAATCTGAATGGCCTCTGCTAATGGAAGTTCTATAATTCCTCTAGAGATAACAACTTGAATATGTTTGTGATTGATGCAAATTACTCAAAATTAAGAAATGAAAGTGCATATTACTAGCTGCTCAACTACAAATCCTACAAGACAAACTATACTTTATTTCTCAAAGGTAAATATAGTTAAAGTAACTGCTAATTTCAATGGCATGGTGGCATTTTACTATACAAAACAAAACAAAAAACTTCATAGGGGATTTGTATTGTTCAGACAAGATAATACTATTATGCAAAAGACATAAGGAAGAGTGCCACAACCACTTAAAAAACCCCAACAAAACAGCAGTTAGGTTTTCTAACCTAACATCTACACTACCCTTTTTTTGATTTACAAGTAGTTCAATAAAATATCCGATCCCAGTATTCATTAATTTTCTTTTCAATAAAACTGTAAAAAAAATCTGTCAGATTAAACTAACATTGTATCAGAGGATCCATGAGCATAGGGCAGCTTTACATGTCAAATTTGAACTCAACGTACAGAGAAGTTAAATATTTCATATTAATAAAGTAAGGAAATAAATTCCAGACTTGTCATGGGAACACTGACACACATGAACTAACAGCAGCTCTTGATCACATTCTAGTCATATATTATCACTTAGACCGTAATTCTGCAGTGAAACTGTCCTCAGCACAGTAACCTAATCATTCCTCCTTACATATTTCTGGATTAATACTTTGGGGCCAGGACTTTCATCTTTCTCCTGGATTATAAAGCAGAAACCACACTGTTTGCACAGCATACGCAGCAATACATACAATTTTTTAGTTACAGCCAAGTATAATTATGGACAGAATACTGTTGTTACTCTAGTAGAAATCTTTTGTAGAAAATACCCAAATCTTAAAACTAGTAGTAACTACCCCAGTCCACCACTTCCTTTGTCAGCTGCAGACAGAGCTGGGAACTATACAGGCCGAGGCATCTGATCCCACAAGATACTGTGTGTCTCAAGTGACATCCAGCATTCCTTCAAGTCCAGTGAACATTGGTTGGAGTTAGACATGTTCAACATAACAAAAACAGTTCTATAAACTCTGACAGATGTTTGCACATCACTTACCTGAATAGGAAAGACAGTAAAATGAAATGAGGCAGGACAATTAAGATTCTGCACACTCTAGCACAGACCAAGGGTGATTTCTTGTTACACCCTGAAGGTAATGAGATGAGGGGTTTGGGTGCTTTTGGTTGGTTTTGTTTGTTTGGTTGGTTGGTTTTGGGTTTTTTTTGTTTGTTTGGGGTTTTTTTTAGTTATTTTTTGTTGTCATTGTTTTGTTTGTTTTTATTTTGTTTTCTGTTTGTTTGGTTTGGTTTTGTTTGTTTGATTTATGCATTCAAAATGAGTTGAGAGAGGGAAAAAATCCTACCAAATGAAAACAAAGTAACCGGGAAACATAAGATGGAGACAAAGTTTGACAATGACAAAACATATTTTGCTACCCATCTTTACAGTCCTCTACCTATATGCACAGCCAATAACCACTAAACCTTTTGGTCATGACAGTAAAACATTTTGCAAAGGCTCTCTATTTTTTCAAGAGGACATGAACTGAATATTTAATTGTTAGAATTTGTTAATTCAAAAGATTGCATTTTGATAAGACAAAGAAAACTGTATCCAAGCAAAGGAGAGTCTATAAAACTGGTACCCAAGGAGCTAACAGAAAGCTTGAAATGTGACACAAAAGAGAGATGTGCAAATTATCCTAACATTGCAGTCATATTACAAGCCAGTACTTCAAGAGCAATGAATGAGATATAAATATTTACCCTAGGTAGCGAGACTGAAGAATGTAAACAGATTCCACAGATATAATGTAATTTGTCAATATATTTACTGCTGGAAATGGAAAAGTTGACTCAGGCAGGTTACTAATCCTGAAAGATGAGTATAATCAATTACATTTTTTACCTGTCAGTCACTCACATTGTTTTTCTTGCAGCTGACTGCTCTCCTGCCTTCTATTTCTTGTTTCAAGGAACTGAACAACTTTTTATATATCCACTTTTTACACAGTCTTTTTCACCATTTCCCTACTGACATCATAGATTAACACTTTGTTTCAGAACTAGTCAGCTTTTCTTCCCTTATTTTCAACGTATTGGTAATTTCTGCTGTCTCCCATCTCAGAAAGGTGTCCCTTCTGGCATCTCTGAAATGCTATCTTAAACTTCACTTCTTCTCAAGGTCCACAAATTTTAACCACCTCCTATACAATACAATCTGATCCCAAGCTCTCTGGAGTCAGTGAGAGCCTTACTATTAACTTCAGTGGACTATGAATCAGGAACAGATTGCTGTCAGTAACTCTGGATTGAAATCCAGCACACACACACACACAAAAAAAGGCCTCTGTATCTGTATCTTTGTTGTCAATAACAGGCTGCTACTTGAACACAGTCATGGCAATACTATATCCTAGGTTAGTACCATCTATGAATATTTCCTGTATATTTTCTCCAGACTTTATGCAAAGGACTAAGAACTTAATATTGTTGTTATCTTTACCTGGACAAATTTGAAGTGATGCCAGAGACTTCTGACAGAGCTTGAATAAATGAGCATAGACTAGTTTCTATCGCTTCATTTATATACTACAAAGTACCACTCTACATCTACCTAGGTAAAAAAAAGATTGTTGTGTTTATGAACCAGATTAGTAAATCATTACCAAAAGAATACCAGAATCAAAATGGCTGTTTAGATAGAGGGATGAAGTATTTGGAAACCATAGTGAAAAGTTTAAAGCCTGTATCTTTTGAATTTTCACTAGTAAGGATGTGCAATGGTGTTCTTTCAAGGATCATCTTTCTATTATAGGATCCTCACTTATATTATTCACCTAAGAACAATTTGAAGAAAAGGCATTCCAAAAATCAAAAGTAACAGTATGACTACTCCTGTCTTCATAAACATTCACTTATTTATTCACTCTTCATATAATTTTCCCTGCATCTTGCAACCTCAGTTCTCTAATGCATATTTTTTTAAAGGAGAAACTAAAATAAATTACTTTTCCCTACCCTTCCTTCTCTTACCACTTTATTTATTTATTTATTTATTTATATGTCTTGGGTGTAAAGCCAGTGCTTTCGGAAATTCCTCAGTGCTTCCATCACATAATATAGGGAAATCAGTTTTAACAGTCAATTCAGGAGATCTAATGCAGTATAATAATTAAGATAACACAAATACTATGTGGAGGACTCTGTTCACATTATGGAAAAATCTATCATTATCAGACAGCAACTATTGCCAATTTATAGCTAAAATATTACACATTTATTAAAAGGTATGTTGGGATTTGAGGCTATTTCAGCAATAATTTGACAGTAATGACAATTCACATTTTTCACATCTTCACCCTTTATTGTACTAACGAAGGCACTCTAGGGGAGGCAATAAAAGTAACATTGCCTATTACCACGTAACTTTGCCAGGTGTATCAGCAAACAAAGACAGATAGATGACCTTCACTGAAGGGATGCAGTTACGGATGTGGTGTGTGTGTGTTTGTTGATTTTTTTATTTTTTTTTTTAAGAAAAAGATATTTTGCTGACACTTTTATTATAATGAAGTACACTCCACCCTCACAGCTTCTGCTATGGGAGGCAAACACTTTGTAGAAATGAAATTACTGTTGCAACAAGGTTGCTTATGACATTGTTTAATACAAAAAGGAGCCAGAACACAGTACATTGATAGGGGGTGGAGTGTATTTTATATACAGAAGAGGGCTATTACTTCTGTTCTGCTATCTGACATTGACGTGGGAAGCAGGGACAAAAACCAAATGCATTTTCTTTTCAGTACTGAAACATGCAAAGACAAAATGCTTATTACAAGTTGTAGGCAGCTGGGCATAATAATAGAAAACCCAAAACATAAACAACTCTAGAAGTGCTCCAGTATACTTAATTTGTTTAGGTTTTTTTTTAATATATATTTAATACTCTGATCTTTCACTTTAAAACTTAAAATTAAGCAGTGACTAAATAGGATCTGAAATACAGACAAGGCATTGCTCACATCACATTAAAAGGCATCTTTTAAATGCAGCTGCGTATTTCTAAACTTAGATTGAACAGGATTTTTAGTTTCTTTGAATTTGAAATGCAAGATGAGCTTGGCCACGTTACACTTATTTTCTTAAAGTGGAATTGTAAATATGCAATAAATTCCCAATTGAAATAGGCAACATGCAGAATTCAAACCTATTTGTTTCTTACAGGATCCTGTTGACCTGTGTGTGAAGAGGTACTGAAGCAGTGGTGCAGTGAGAATCACTACAGCGATACAAATCCACAGCTCAAGCATGAGATCCTGGAGGCTGGTTCTATGAGGAGTAACACTAACTACACTGTTCACTAAAATATACCCCTTCCTTTAACCAATGAATTTAGTTTCAGGAAAACAGCTGCTCATCAACTTTTTTTTTTTTTAAAAAAAAAGTGAATGGGAGGAGAGAAGAAGTGGAAAGAGCTTATATATTATGATGACATTTAGCAGAAAGCTGCAAACAGAAAGCAAAACCAACAAATATTTTAAATGTGATAGATTTCAACCAGAAATGTGAAAGCATTTTCCCCTGTTACTATCTTGCCAGAGTTGGCTGGGACAAAATTTGGGTTGCAGCTACAGACTGAAGCAACAGTGTTGAGAAAAAACAAATAGACATTTCTCCCCAGCCCCCACTCCCCTCCAACCCTGCCTTTCCCACCCAGTTAGCAAAGTATGACTGATGCTTTTGGTTGGCTGCAAGGCAAATACTAGCTAGAAATTCATTTAGCTAGATCCACATCCATGGACCCAAGATGTTTAAAATTTATCATGATTAAAGCCATGAAATAAAAATTAAAAAAATAATAATTTCAATTTGAAATTTTATTGGTGTGTTGCTGGAATGGTCAACATTGATCAACAGGAGAGACTTTGTCCACATACTCTGAGAACAGCCTCCCTGCACCTCCCCCCTCTTTTCTTCACCTCTCTTGCTCTTTAAGCATTAATGCTATTAAAAGCCAAACAAATGTAAAGAATGCTGGTTTTTTTTGGAATGTTGCCATGGATCCTGCTTCCAGTCGAGTCCCACGGAAAGGGGGTGCAGCCTCCTGTCTCTGTGGCAGGCTGGTCTCCCCGGACAGGGGAGAAAGAAGATAGCCAGGTACCCCTGCTACTCCCTATTCTTTCCCATCCACTATAGCCAGGTCTTTGATCACCCTCAGTTTGCCACTGGCATCGATCCTGCGCTTCTCGCGTATTAGATCCTCCAGGCTGTGGAACCTCACCGTGTGCACTTTATTCTCCGCCAAGTGGATCTTGAGATAGTACTGCTGCTGGTGCTGTGTGCCGGCAGCAGCCTGCAGCTCCCCCCCGGCTTTGAACTCCCTTTTCCCGAAGCGGCACCAGGCGGCGAAGCTCTCAGAGTTAGTCCAGCAGATCTCGTCGCTTTTTAAGCCCAGGTGCCCGCAGGCGTTTTGCACCACCAGCTCGGCCACCAGCGGGCGAAAGCGGTACCAGCTATTCACCACCCGGCCCACGTTGCCCGCGGCCGCCTCGTACAAGCTGTCCTGGCGGATCTGCCCCTGGTGCAGGTGGATGATCTGCCCGCTGCCCACGTACACTGCCCAGTGCGGCGGCGGGTGCTCCGACGGCCCCAGGTAAAGCAGCTCCAGCAGGTCTCCCGGCTTGCAGAGGGCAGGCAGGGCTGACACCGAGTAGACGCTGAGGTCCCCAGCCTGGGGGCCGCTGCTGACCTTGGAGAAGATGCATTCCTGGCCGCGGAAAGCGGAGAACTGGGTCTCGTTCAGCACCAGCTGGTGGTGGAGGTGGTGGGTGGGCGTCTCCTGGCCAGGACTGCCGGAGCCCTTCACGCCGTACTTGTCTGGTTGGCCTCGCTCGTCCAGGTCCTCCTCCTCATCCGAAAAGAAGTAAGCCACCCCGACGCGCAGCTCGTCTTTCTCGATCCCCGAGGGGTCTCCGGTCGGCAGCTCGCTGTAATTCAGGTGGGTGATGCGATCCAGTTGATTTCCCATCAATGACAGGGCGAGGCGAGGGCAGGAATCGCCGGATCTAAAGGAAGGGTGGGGTGGGCAGGGACAGAGAGAATAAGAGAAGGGGAGTGCAAACGGAGAGAAGGAAGGAATTAAATCAAATTTAAAAAAAAAACAAACCAAAACCAACACAACAAACATAAGAAAAAAAAAAATAAAATCAAGGCACACACAAAAGATTTCAATGATTCCGCCTTAAGCCCCCATCCCTCCCCGACTACTTCCCTCCTCTCCGTGCAAGGGAGAAACTCCCACTGCTGATCCTGCCCCCGGAGTGTAGAGCAGGTCAAAGTAGATCCCCGCGTCCTAGGCGCTTGCCGGGCCGCAGCGTACGGGTCTGTCCGACTCCCGCGGTCCCGGAGCGCCCGGCTCCCACGGCGCAGCAGAAGGCGGCTCCCCGCTGCCTGCCAGCTCTGCACGGAGGATCGGAGTTGTCCCAGGACTCTCCGCTCCCCGCTCCGCAAAAGGAACGGGCTACCGGGGTGCGGAGAGGGTCTGCCCCGGAGGGTTCGAGCCCTTCCCGTTGCCTGCGCACAGTCGAGCTGCACTGGGCAGCGCTCCATGAGGGAAGGTGGCTGGAGAAGCACTCGGCCTCGGAGCGGGCACCCCTGCCTGTCTGCCCGCGCGATCCCTGCAGCTCGGCCGGGACTCGACAAGGAACATAAAAGAGGAGACGATCAGCATCCCCCCCAGCTAAAAGGTGTATCTCGCCCCTCTTCGTACCCGTGGTCGCCCAGCGCCAGAACCCCCCCACCAAGTCCTTTAAAGTCGTCCTGTCCCCATGGGTGCTGCAGAGGAGTTGAGGTCTGCCTTCCCGTCTGCGCGCCCGGCTCCCCGGCCGGCGCCGCCCCGCTCCGCGGGGGACGG
>JAAGNO010024956.1:0-28276 GCA_033439905.1 Ceryle rudis
CACCACCCCCTCCACACCCACAGGGACACCCACCCACGTCTCCCCCTCCCCGCTCACACTTTTCCGCTCCGCACTGGCCAAGCGCAGCGTCCCGTGGCCCGGAAGCGCTCGTCTTCCCCTTCCGGGTCGTCAGCCCCGTCCTATAGCAACCGCGGGCACTTCCGAGTGGCAACCGTGGCCGGCAGCGCTCCCTGGCCCCGGCCGCGCCTCCCGCGGGCGGGACTGAGGCCTGTTCCAGACAGAAGCGCAGACTCAGAGCGGCACACCGGTAACGATGTGCGGTTTCAAGCTGCTGTGTATTTGAACACACTTTTGTGTATATATCTATATCTAGTTGAATTTCAGCCAACAGTTACAACAATGACACTGGTTGTCTCAACATATGTCACAGTTTTTGAAGGTCTTTTCACATTCCCAGGTAAAGTATGGTATGAAAATGTTGGGAGATGCCAATTCCTTCTGCAAAACTGAGTTTATGACATTAAAAACAGAGAAAATGGATACCAGGTTCAGGGTGGGGGGTTATGTAAGTGGCAAGTGACCCCAAAGCTGTGCAGCAGAGGTCTGGAGGTCCCTGGTCCCTTGCACATGCAGGGTCATCCATGATGGCTGCCCTGGGCCGCATCCCATCGGGTCTTGGAACATCTCCATGGAAGGAGACTTCACAACTCCTCCAGGCAACCTGTGGCAGGTTGGAGTTTAAAGCAAGGAAATTTACAAAAATGGACTATTACGCAAGTAATACACTGCTTTGGCTGTGTAAGAACTGCCCTTAGACACAGAGAAGCTGCCATGGGGAAGTTTCCACATGGTCCTCCTGCAGAAAGGCACAGCCACCACTCTGATGGTCCACTGGGGTCTGCTCTGCCCCATGCTGTCACCATACAAATATGGTGAAGAGAACCCTCTAAGACTCGTGTTGGAGCGTTAGAAGGCTCCATTCTTTATTACGGTGCTGGGTACACAGGGGATTGCTCCACCTAATGGGCGTTCCCCGGGCGCTTGGTCATGGGGGTTAAATACCATTTCAAATATACATATTCATTGTATTTCAAATAATAGATTAACATATTCATGGATTTCCTAAAACTCATTAATATAGGTAAATGTTCTTGATGCATGAGTACTCAAATCGGTTGGTGGTCACCTGAGGTCCTCTGGTGGTCATTGATAGTCTTCCTCACCATGTTTGCTAGTTGACCCTTATTCCTGCACATGATCGGCTCATCCCATTCTTGCACCCCCAAGGCCGGTTGGTTCTGGTGTAACTTTCTCTATCAGTCTTGCTCAGGGACACAGTATCTCAAGGCTTCCTCCTTATCCCACCACACTAGTTTAGCTAACTAAACTCTTTCAACATAAGCAAAGTATTTACTGTTAGAAAAGCGGACGGTAGTCCTCCTTCAACTCTGTATCAATGCCAGCTCCCCACCACCCCTACGGTGGAGCTCAGTGTTAGTGGAAGGACAGGTAATGGGACTGCTGCTGGCTCACACTCCGTGCGTGGCACCCAAAGGCACCTGCTGCACAGGGGCTTGCATGTTTCAAGGGACCATCTCTGGGAGCAGTCTGTCCACAGGAGATGGAGAGTCAGCTCTGATAGAAATGACTCTGTGTAACAGAAGAAACACCTTTCATGATCTCATAGGTTTTTGCCTTTCTGATGCTCTCTGTTTTGAAGTGAAAATACCACTTATTTTTTAGAGGAAGGGTGCAAAAGGACAGCTGAAGATGTGCTCGAGAGGAACAGTCGTGGAGTCCACACCGGTGCCAGTAGAACTATGTACATCAGCAGGGGGAAAAATTATAAAGTAATTTTAAGTATTCCTTCATTTTAAACTTTCTCTGAGTTTCGAATGGAGCATGTCTCACTGTATCCACCTTTAAAAAGACACAGAAAGGAAAATCATAACCTGAGAAGGATCAGACCAACACTGCAGGCTCTTCTTCCACCTGGGAATCTTGTCACAGCCCAGTCTGAAGACTTGAGACACTCGGGGTCTTCAGATGTCCTGCTGCCTCCTGAGGCTGCCACAAACACACCAGTCATTGCTGGCAGGCAGGCACCGGTGAAACATCCGGGCGGTGCGGCACTGGTGGTGCCCAGCATGGCACAGCCACCACACAACCCTGTGTGAATGGGCTGTGCACACACAGCGGGCTAGGCAGGGCTCTCCTGCACATGTATATGCTATACACACACCTCCTACAGTTAATAGGGGAGCTCTGGTCATTGACAGACAGTGCTCCTGTGAAAATATAGTCCATTGCAAAGGGGCCAGCACAGTGCTTGTCACTAGCAGATGATCTGTAGAGAAAAGCAGCTGGTTCTGATTTGAACTTATGAACTTGAACTTACGATTTCAACTAAAATACTGATGTAGATACACCCTTGGGAACAGAGATCCAATCTTTGCCAGCCACTGCCGTTTTCACCAGGGAATTAAGACACCTCCTTTTTGTCCCTGGTTTGTGACTGTTAATAGGCAGCACTCCCTGACAGCCCAGGGCAGGCTATTTTGCCAAGTTTCAGGATTGCTAGTTTCCACCTGCTCACATGAGATAGGTGCCAGTTCACCAGATTGCTGCAGCTTTCACAAGAGAATGCAAATAGGCAGCACCATAGCAACTTGCTGGGACTGCTAGGGGGCTTCGTTGCTTTAAGGAAAACAGATCTACAGTAATTGATTTTAAAAGTTATTTTCCCCTCATTTTCAAGGGATGGTGATGCAGACATTTTATATTTATAGCAGTTTTCAGAGATAATGATGAGCTTGATCACAGCTTTCAAAGATCAGCAGAAATAGGTGTTTTATGAGTACTGAATTCACACAGCAGTTACTTTTTTTTTCCTGTGGGAGGCTGTAAATCCTTGCACTTGGTCATAACAGCCCATAGCAGGATGGGGAAACAGGAAGAGAAGATGGATTTTTACAGCAAGAAGATCACACAGTAACTGGCTGAATACACTTACACATGTTTAAAATGCCCCTAATGAAAGTCTATCTAAAGCATAGGACTTAATCCCTGGTAACTTCAAATCATGACTGGGACTATTAAGTTTTTCCTGTAGAGGCTACATGCTGGGAGGATGTCAGTATCAATACAGTTTTACAGAGAAAAACTTTCTGTTCCTTGACTGTCTAAGTTGTGAGCTTTGTAGGTCAAAACCTTTACAGGCTGCAATATGGGAGCAAGTTAAGGCAGGTACTTAGACTATGCTGGGAAGGTTGTGGTTCCTGGCGATTTGCTTATGTGGGTAATGGGCAGATCACTGTGCTGCCACAAACACTGTATTTTCAGCAGGCTGGATTTCTGTCATTACAGAATGGGAGGTGAAGGAGATGTTATTAGATGAAAATGGAGTGGAGTGGCACATTTTATGGCTCGGCAGCAGTAGGACTGAAGCAGAAGTTGAAAATGTAGCGATTTGGCAAAGACAGCACAAGTTAAAGGCAGCTCTGCATTCTGGGCTCAACAGCTGTGACCAGTTTTCAACAGGCATTGATTTCTTAATGTATTTATTAAAAGTAATCCCAGAGGATGCATGTCAATAGCAAATAAGATTAAGATATTTTTCTTTTCAGACTGGTCAGCTGAAGTGTCCTAAGTGAAAGCCTTAAAGAAATGAAGTTGCATAGGGTAAATGTATAAGTGGAGCAGTTGCTGACTAGATTTTTTATTTTTAACTTGCCCTAGGAACACCTTTCTCCCCGAGTTTCAAAAAAAACCTGACATCAACAAATGAAGCCAAATTTATGCTCCACTTTTGTAACTTTCCAAAGAAAACAAACCCACAGAATCTTTTGGAAACACAGCGCTCACAGGATCATGTTTACCCTAGGCCAGGTGTGGCATAGTGGGGTAAGGGGAAATGCATCTGTAACATGGTAGTTACTTCTCACAGGCCCATAAACCCCAGGCTCTGGTACCAGAATGCTCAAGGACAGACCTCTGCCATGCACCAAAGGTACTTCTGTCTGGGAAGGGAGTGCACAGGGTACACAGATTGCTGCCACTGTCCCATCAGAAAGTCTAATGTCATAAAAAATCTATTTCTACTTTTCCTTGCCTTTGTTCATCAAAGGTCTCTGCACTATGAACCTAAACCACCACAACATACCAGTGCTGTCAGGAAAAAATGTCTTGCCAGATATTTAATGGAGTTTTAGCAAATACCTGTTGAAACAAAAATCAGAGCTTCCAAACCCCCTTGCTGTCTAATGCTCCTCACCGAGGTGGGAGGCTGGGTAGATTCAGAGATAAATACCCGATAACAACAGAGTTGTTATTAAGCAGGCATTCTTTACTGCAGCGCTGGGCAGCACTGGGGATCATTCCACCACAAGTGCTCCAAGGAATTGGCAAAACACACCATCTCATATACATGAAAAACATACATATTCATCAAATTTCCTGGGAAGGGCAGTCTTATGCTAATGGATTCCCAGAATTCATTTACCTAGTCCGAGCATGTGTAATAAAATTAGGGTTAGGATCTTTTCCTCCTCCAGTGATCATTCATAGTCTTCCTCACTGTCTGCTAGTTGAACTCTGGGGTTTTTTTGCCCATACATGGTCATGGAGTTAGCTCATCCATCCTGGGATGCTTCAAGGTCAGTTTAAATTAGTTCCCAGGTGTTTATCATCCTCTTCTGCACTTATCTTGATGTCTCGAGTCCCTGTTATCAGGGGTGCTCAGGCTCAATGAACCGTCTCAAGGCCTGTTTGATTTTTGCCAGCAAGAAGTTGCATGTTTCTCATTATCAGCTCTTTCCAAGCGACTAAACTAAGCAAGTGAGGCTAACAAAAGAACACAAGTAAGGCTACTATACAACACAAAAAAAAAATATGAGTAAAAAGATACAGTGGTAAAATTTCTGTGTCTCAGCCAGGGATATCAATCCTCCATTTGCAGACACAATGTGAAAATACTGTTCTTCAGACCTGCCTTCAAATACTCAGCTCATTTTGCTAGCATTTGGAAAAAATCTTGGGTCCTGTGGTTTGTTAGCAAGATGAAACACCAGCACATTATCAGACTGAAACATACTGGGCCATCTGAAATAAAACAGCTCATTGATCATTTGGCAATATAACACCTTTCAGCCCTTTTTCTTAAAGCTGCCTATAGGAAAATATCTATTAGAAAGGTTTTGCTCATAGATTCATAAAGCTAAATGTTTTTCTTTTTACTAATTAAAAAAAAAAAAAAGATTCCTAGTTTGAGCTGTTTGTTGAATTCACGTCTCTTTGATCCACCAAAAAAAGCACTTTCCAGCAAACTCCTTCAGAATGATCACTTTATTTTTTCAATTTTGTTGTGTTTTGCTCCTGAAATAGCCAGCTCCAAAAAAGAGATACAGTGTCCTCTGTCCCTAGTCCTTGACTTCAGGGGTAGCAGCATCTTCCACGGAGCTTTTGTTACCTATGAGCTTCTCCTTTCAGCTGCTTTTCCACATCACCACACTGATCTGTGCTGCACAGCAATTACACCGAGCTAGGCTGCGTGGTTTTACATTTCATGTTTTCTGCCTGAAGGGTATCTGTGAGGCAGATCGTTATCTTTCAGGGAGACATTAGTCTGCTTTTTGTTACTGGTCCTCCTCTATGTCTCCCCTCTCTTATGCTTCACAGTAACTCACTGGACTGGCTTAAGCCTTTTCCTGACATCCCTGGCCTTGGGTCACCTGCATTCTTCCCATGCTTTCTTGACACTCTTCAGAGCAAGAAGCCCTGCAGGATGTTAGCAAAAAAATGGAGCAGGTGTCAAGGGCTACTGCCTTCCATTCTCCTGCCTCCCTCCAAGACCTTATTTATTTTCACTCAAAGGAATTTTTTCATGATCTAACAAGAACATATGCAAGTACTGGTGGTTGCTGCTCCCCTGCCCCGACTACTTCAGCAACCTCGCTCTCAGTGCCCTGAGTGAAAGAAGAGGAGCCCCCATGGCCCTGGCATCCCTGCTGAAGCCATGCACAGTAGGAGACTGAGGGTGTCAGAGAAAGCAGGGAGGAGCTGGTGCCGTCTCCCTCTCCCCAGCTGCAGGCTGCCTCACAGAGCCTCTGAGTCTGGCAAAGTAGCAGAAACCCCATCAGCATCCGGCTCTCACCACGTGGTCCCCTCTGCCCATCACTTCACAAGGCTTCTCGCCCTCCCTTCGCAACAGCAAGCAATTCTAATTAAAAGGGAAAAAAAGTTGCTATCATCTTCTTCCAAGCACACAGTCCTGATTTTTGCATGGGGATGCAAGGATGTGACCTGAAGATTACATAATTGGAAGGCATTTGTTATGACTGCGTTTCAAATCGGTGATTAGCATGTGACAGTCCCATCCTGGGAAATGTCAAGCCACCATTGCTCTCTCCTCTCTCTCCTTTCTTGCACAGTGCTAATTGCCAACTCTAGCAACCACCAGTGCTGAAGGATCTTCATCTAGCCTGGGGTAAGTTTAAAATGTGCTCAGCATGGGATGAAGAGTGGGATTAATAATAGATTTTTTCTTATTATTGGAAAAAAAAATCTAGAGTCATAGCTATTTAATGTTGCATGTGCAGCACATAAAATCGTATTTAAAGTATTTTGCCTCTTCAGTGCCCACAGTTATTTCCAGCTGATTCCTTTCTTCTAAGACTGTGTATGGAGATCTAGCTTCTTAGCGTGCTGGAGAATCTTGCATAGTTGCATTTACAGTAAGGTCTCTAAAACACTAGGTTAAAAAGACCTTTTTTGCTCCTACCACTTAAGAGCTAAATGGAGGTATCAAGATGAATTGAAGTATTTGAATGACAACTGCACTAAGAGTTAGCTGGTGACAAAGCGTGAGAGTGATGAGAGTAAACTGCTGATTTTTTTTCTCTCTTTAGAGGACTGGGGTTTGTCCTCCAAGTGGGGTATTTAAAATAGCCAGCAATCTTAGCCGGCAAGATTGGGACCAGGAAGATCCCAAGCGTTCATTTAGGAAAAACTGTGGATGTTTAACAACAGAAGCAGCAAACGTGTACATGGATTCCCCTGCACTGTAACCCACATCATGATTTCAGGACCAGAACGGGACAAAAAGCCAAACAAATAGTAACTGTCATCTATCAAGGCTAGGCTGTAAATGCTTTACTGAACTTTGCCTGTTTGCATGATGGTGCTCAGGGTATTTAGTTGGACTTTTTAATATGTGATCCTCTGCACAGCTGATTGTTTCTCCCAGCCTTTCTGTGTGTGGGGAGCACTGGAAGGGTGAGCACGGTCACACAAATGCAGCACAGGCTGCGTGACCTGCCCTCCCCCATGCACAGCTTCGTGTGGGAATCTCATCCCTGTGCTGCCTCAGTGGCACCTCACTCAGGTCTTTGACCCTGTGCCTGGGGCATAGCTAAAGGCAGCAAGCCACTGGGACCATACACACCTTCTCCCTTGGGGATCACATGGAACGTGGGTGCTGGCTCAGGCTCTATTAACTTTCACATGCTGCCCACTCTGCTCAGGGAGGGGGTTGGAGGGCTACAGCACCAGCTGCTTGTGCAAGGCACCAGGGCAATATTCTTTGCTGTACACCTGTTGCCAGAATCATGGTAATCACTAATGGCAGAGGTTGCACTGAGCTTTGGCTCTCGGGCTCAGTTGATTTGGCTGTTGGAAGGATGATAGAGATAAAAGGGAAAAATACTGCCTTTTGCCACAGTGGAGGAGCCTGGTGGCTTTAACACCCTGAAACTATTCTCTGGGCTTTGCCCTGGAGATGTCATTTGGACTTGATGAGAGCTGCAGGAGGATAAATGAGTTTTAATGCTCAGCTCTGAAGAAACAAGCACATCTTTGCTGTTTCTTGTCCCTAAAGCAGGGGGGCCATGGGCTTGGGTTTCAGGCCGAGACAGTCAGTCTACTGATGGCTTCATGTAATTGAATGTTGAGCCTGTCCAGTGGGGAGCTTGCAGAGGAACAGTAACATCTCCTTGTTGATGAAACAACCCTGTCGTGAGCTGTCATATCAGGAAAACCTTGCATTTGCTGTGGGTGGAGGTCTGATGGTGGCTTAGGAAAGCAGCTTCATAGAGGGCTTGCTCTTGCTGCTGATGCGCACATGAGCCCATGTATGTGCATATGGGAAGGGGTTAAGGGTGTGGGACTTGCTCACTATTGAGAAAATAAAGTGAAGGAGGGGATCCAAGAGGATCCCCTTGGATGAGGTTAAAAGAGGAGCTTTTAACTGCCCCAAGGGGGATATAAATCAGATAGAGACCAGATTCTTCCCAGAAGTGCCCAGTGAAAGGTAATGGGCACAAGTTTCAGCAAAGGGAAACCCCAACTGGATGAAAGAAAAAGGATTCTTCCCCAGGGTACTGGAGGGCCCACAGAGGCTGCAAAGATTACAGTTTGGGAAATATTCAGACTTGAGCTGCACACAGCCCTGAGGAACCTGATCTACTTTCAAGTTACCCTTGATTTGAGCAGGAAGTTGGACTAGAGACATACAAGGGTTCCTACTCACCAAGATTCTCCTGTGAGCTTGTGACTTGTTCGCTGCCAGCAAAGGCAGGATGCTTAGGAAGTGTGGGTTAGATGAGTGGACAGTGAGGTCGACTAAGAACTGGCTGAATGACAAAGCTCAGAAGGCTGCAATCAGCAATACAGAATCTTGGTGGAGGCTTGCGACTAGTGGTGCTCCCCAGGACTCAGTACTGGGTCCAATCCTGTTCAGTGTATTCATCAGTGACCTGGGTGAAGGGACAGAGTGTACCCTCAGCAAGTTTGCTGATGACATAAAACTGGGAGGAGCGGCTGACACACCAGAATGCTGTGCTGCCATTCAGCGAGACCTGGACAAGCTGGAGAGCTGGGTGGAGGGCAACCTAATGAAGTTCAACAAGGACAAGTGTAGAGTCCTGGGGCAGAATAACCCCATGCACCAGTACAGGTTAGGTGTTGACCTGCTGGAAAGCAGCCCTGTAGAGAAGAACCTGAGAGTCCTGGTGAACAAGTTAACCATGAGCCAAGTTAATCAGTGTGCCCTTGTGGCCAAGAAGGCCTGTGGTATCCGGGGGTGCACTAAGAAAAGTGTGGCCAGCAGGTCAAGGGAGGTTCTCCCTCTCTGCTCTGCCCCAGAAAGGCCACATCTGGGGTACCCCGTCCAGTTCTGGTCTCCCTAGTTCAAGAGAGACAAGGAACTACTGGAGAGAGTCCAACAGAGGGCTACAGAGATACTGAAGGGAATGGAGCATCTCTCTAACAAGGAAGGGCTGAGACCTGTATATGCCTGGAGAAGACTGAAGGGGGATCTTATCAATGCTTATAAATTTCTAAAGGGTGGGTGTCAAAAAGACAGTCTCTTTTCAGTGGTGCCCAGTGACAGGACAAGGGACAACAGGCACAAACTGGGACATGGGAAGTTGCACCTAAACATAGGGAAAAACTTCTTTACTGTGAGGGTGATGGAGCCCTGCAACAGGCTGCCCAGAAAGGTTGGAGTCTCCTTCTCTGGAGACTTTCAAAACCCACCTGGACACATTGCTGTGCAACCTGATCTAGGTGAACCTGCTTTAGCAGGGACGTTGGACTAGATGATCTCCAGAATTTGCTTCTAACCCCACCCTTCTGTGATTCTGTGATTTGACCAAGCAGCCCACATCCACTGTCTTAGAGTCCAAATGTCAGTCCCATTTTCTAACCCATTTTTGCACCCTTTAGGAAAAAGCCAGACACTGTTCAGCCAACTCAGGGCGACTGAAACCCTTGCCATGTTGAGGACAACGTTAACACCTTCCCCACTCAGCAGTCAGGGGGAACAGAGGACAAGCATTTACTCCAAATCATGATTTGGTGCATGTTTTGTATATTTTCAGTGATGAGGAAGGACTGACTAGTTTTGCTCCATATATCTGGCAGTTCAGAAGAACCTGTGACAGACAGGCGATGTTATATATTCCCAGAGTCCAGCAGTGAGCCCTAATGCTGGAAAGTAGCTCACATAATGCAATTATTTAATGTAACAAAGAACCGATGGGTGACTCAGGAAATTGCAGGCTGCAGCTAGAGGACACATGAAAGACACTCTGGTAAAATAGGGAAGATTTTTCTGGACCCACTTAACCAAGGTCAACCTACTTTGCAGTGCAGTCATATAGCAGAGCTCCTGGTGGTGCCTGGAGCAGGAGGGGACAGCGGCATTCCCAGTGTCCCAGTTTCAAAGCCTCAGTCCTGAGCTCTGCAGAGGACAGAGTCTTGTGCTCAAACATTGTCCTTGTCTGAATGAGTGTGATGGGCAAGCTCCTCAGTTAAATCTTCATGCTGTACCACTATTGAGCTCCCTCTATAATAAAAACATACTTCTGATAACAGGAACCCACAGCATTTTTACAACCTGAGAGATAAGATACAATGCCAAGGGGCTACTTTCCAACCCCATGTGGCCCTGAGTTGAAAGTGCATGAGAACACAAGATAGGTAGCGGGGCAGTGACACATCCTTATACAAGCCCTTCTTCTACAAGCATTACTTCTCTCTCCTTAAAACCTTATGTAGGTTATTTTTTTCTCCATATCAGACAAATCTCTTTCTTTGTAATGGACCCAAGACATTTTATGTCATCACCTATAGCATGTAACAGAGCAGGGAATGCCCTCTTGTGAGCTTCTCCTCTTAGGTGCATTGTGCCTCTTGACAACTGCAGGTTTCCATGTGTTTCTCTGTGTTGCATCCTCTCTCTGAATCACCATCTGAAAGACTGATGGCATAGCCCTGGTGATGTGCCGGGCAAGAGGACCTGCTGCAGTGGGACCTAGACAGAGACACAAGCATTTGGAGGTCTCAGATGCCTGGGAGGAGCTGGTCTAAGAGTGGAAGTAGAGAACACTCGGTGGAACTGAATTATGCTTTAATTCTGGCTTTTCTTCACCTTGGATGCCTGCCACTGCAAAACATTTCTACACTGTTTCCTCATGTATTACAGTCCCCTGACTCCCCCATTTAAAGCTGTGCAGCAGTATGGGTTAGAGATCCTCATTTTTGTATGCTCCCACAATAAATGTTCTTGGTATCAGCAGGGTATGGTCACCTTGTCTTGCGAAGGCCAGCACTACAAATGTCACATCACTGGAGATTTAGAGATTGCCACAATAATTCAGCAAGTGGATAGTAAAATTATAAAATCTTTAAGACAGGCTATGCAGTTAGTGTATTTAATGATATAATAACTTAATTAATTCCATGCTAATTGATGTTTGTTAAATATTATTACAAATAGCTAACAGTTATGTACTACTATATTGCTATAACTGGCATGGGAAAACATGAATAATATAAAAGCAGAATGGGTAAAAATATGTACATGCTTTTGTTAAAAAGAAAAAGTTTAATGGATTTCCATCAAAAAGCTGTTTTCGTTGTTTTCAGTGAAAATGTTTATCACAGAGGAGGTTTATGTTTCTTTCATATCTGTTTTGCCTTTCCTATTTGTTCCTTCTCAAACACTGCAAAAACAATTCTGAATTTTGAAACCAGTTCTCAGTGTTAATCAAACTGGTCCCAGTTCAATGCTCTATAATAAAAGCCTCAGGAATTTGCCATGACATTGACAAGTCTAAACTAGGAGCAAAGTTTAACAACTTTGCTACCAAACAAGCTGCTACTGATGCTGAAGTTAAAAGCCTATTTTGCTCAGAGACCCAAACTTAAGTACCTTCTCTTCAAAACTACTGAGGGGCAGGTGTAGCTACTTTAAAAACAACTGCATCTTTATGTGTTTTGCAAGCAAATAACATTCTTGCCATTCTTTGGAATATGTAGTAAAAAAAAAAAAATATTTTTTTTTTTCCTGCTAAAGAGGGCTGGAGCACATGGCAAAGGAAGAGAAGCTGAGAGAGTTGTGTTCAGTTTGAGGAAGGGAAGGTTGGGGAGGTACTACAGCCATCTGCAACTACCTAACAGGGGTTATAGACCAGACAGGCTCTTCTCGCAGACACAATGAAGGGATAAATTGCCATGAGCACAAGCTGCAACAAGAGAAAACTTGTCTGTCTGTAAAGAAAAGAATTCTTCCCCATGGGAGCACTGCAGCCCTGGGACAGGCTCACAATGGTTGAGAAGTGTCCAGCCTGGGAGATACTCAGACCTTGAGTAGATGTGGCCCTGAGCAATCTAGCTTTAGGGTTAGCCCTGCTTTGAGTCAGATAACTCCAGAGGTCCCTACCCATCTAAACGCTGTCATAAGCCTAGGAGTCTTCAGAACAAAAAAATAGCTTTTACTCTGTCAGCTGATAGAAAAAAGATTTAATAAACTATTACTTTATCTCACTGTAACCAGGCATCCACCTAAGAAGCTTTCCTAACCTGTTTGTACAAAGCCCACATGCAAAGTCCCTCCACCTTTGCTCAGGTTTTCTAAATGTGGCACCAAAGGATCCTCTGTCCTGAGAAGACAGCAGATTTTCTTAGGAGGAGATATCATAAGGAGCTCTTTTACAAGCAAGAAGTTTATTCTTTCATTAATCCTAAATCTTAAGAAGATGCTAAACCCCAAGTCCCTCAAGCATTGTGCTGGAAGCCCTTCAGTCCACATCATACTCTCAGCAAGAGGCCAGCAGGGTATGCTGATGGTGGCTCTACTCTCAGCCTAACCTCAAGAGGCATCCCTCACCAGTGCCTCCAAAAATGCTGCCAGGACCATGCAGCAACATTGCAAAGTCAATACCTCTGTGGCCCAAACACAAGTTTAGAGAGTATTTTGGGTGGTTAGTCGCAAACCAGCAAAAAGCTGTTTCTTTGATGCAAAGCACCCATGCAAGATGTTCATGTGCTGTTCATGTACATCTCATTTTGCTTCTATGTTCATAGAAGATGCATCTTGCTGAGCAAATAGTCCCTGTGAGATTACACAGTGCTTCTTAATCACCCATCCATGTAAGCACAAAAGGCCTTGGGCTGGGAGGGAAGTGTTTGTACCAGCGCCCACTCTGCTTGTGGAGGCACTGTGAACTCAAACAAACATTTAGGATCCTTCATTCCTCCTCCTCCCTCTGTTTTCTGTATTTTGAGCATCTCCATGCAATAAACCCTTTCTGCATCTTTCTGCATTCAGGGTTCAGACCAGCTGACCCATCGCAGGGCTCACATGTGGGCAGCTCTAAGCCATGGGATGTTCCCAGTGACCAGCCAGAACCCTCGAGTGAGGACAGGAGTCCCTGCAAGAACAAACACCCTATAGCAGCCATGGACTCAAACAAACAAGAAGGTAAAGCATCCTCTTTATTTCAGTTCTTGATAGTATGAAACACAGGAAGAAAACAGCTTTCATATAACCTGTCTATTGGCAGCTGCCAGCCAGCCCCTATGAGCACCTCTTAGGCACAGCAGCTGTAGGCAAATGCGCTTTTCTTTTAGTGTCATAGAAATATCTGGGGCTTGAAGTTTTTATGTCTTATTTTAGAATCATCTCCCTCTCCCCTCTGGAAAAGAATCCTGTGGCATATGTAATATCCAACATAGGAAGTCATTCCCTCTTGCCTCAAATCCACCGTGAATGTACGGAGACCTCTAACTGTCAAAAGCTACATCTTACATGGGGGCACTGTGATGAGGATCTGCTTCTCTCCCCACCGTGCTTTGTTGCAAGGAATTCTTGTTCATGTCAGTGCCACAACCCAGACTTCTGCACCACTCCTGACTTTGCGAGCACCAAGATTTATACAGACCACACTGCTTGCATACAACAAGTCCTTCTACAGTCAGCAGCACTTCGAGAAAGTCTGAAAAGCTCAGGGGTTTCAGGTTTGTGGTTTTAGTGGTTATCGGCTTCAGACGTTCTTGCAGAGGAATGTGGGGCTGGTGGTACTTGCTTTCCACCTCAACCCACTTGCAGCTCTGTGGTCTGCCTTGCCACCTCAGTGGTGACTGTGTCTCTATCCTGAGGAGTTCTTGAAACTATGACGAGCAGGGGGAGCAGCTTTAGGAGTGCCTATAACTGTCAGCTCAGGAGAAAGCCTAGACAATCCTGTTCCTTCTTAAAAGATGCTTGGGGGTGCCAAAATTAATTCATGGCATAGGTAACTGAAGAGTTAATTTCTCTATTATTATTATTCTAATTTGACTAAATTAGGTCTGTGTACCTAGGCCCCTGCACTACAGCAGACTGAAAAAGAAATTAACTCAGGGATTTTTTCCAATTAATTGTCATGGCCCCACGGGTTGCAGATGTTCACTGCAGAAATTGGGAGATAACGACAAAGCCCCTTGCTTGCCACAGTGCTATTGTGAGGAGCCTCCTCCTTTGCTCCAGCTCTTAGCAGTGATTTCATAGAATTTATCTGGGTTTTGACGGGGTACGTACAGAGAGTGATTCTGGTGCTTCTGCTTGTGCTCATGGCAAAGGTGGGAGGTAAAATTGTAGTAGCAGGGATCTCCTCTTGGTCTTGCTTGTTTCTTGCTTTGAGCATGCCCAAGGACACTACAGCTGATCCGTATCCAGACCCAAATGAAAGATCCCCACAAACCTCTGCAGGGCTTGGGTTGAGCCTGCTGTATTATATATCAGATTAAAAAACGCCCAAAGAAAATGTGAGGAGAGACCATGTGAGGCTCTTTCTTGTTGTTATGCACTTTTACCTGACACCCCTAGCCCTTCACAAAGCTTAGCATTCAACATGTCCATGACTTTGCAAAACCAGCATCTCCTTCTCCTCCCAAGGAGGTTCGTATTCTGCAATTAATTAAGAAACACGTCCTCTCACTCTTTTCGGGTCAGTCCTTACCATCCCACAGTAAGAGTCCAGCAGTAACATTTGCATAAGATCAGACACTTACCTCAGTTTTCTTGATTCAGGAAGATTGCAGTACACACTGGCTGCTTTCTCAAGCCCCAACTCCGGACATGATGAGAAAGCTTCATCATTCACTTCAGGCCAAAATTCTGTTTCTAGTTCGTGGGGTTGCAGAGAAAAAAAATCCCAATTTTCCAATTTTGACCCAGAAGGGACAAACCTGAAAATTAAAACAACCTGTCATTCAGAAGGTGAAAGCTGGCACTTGGTATGGGCTGTCTGATGAGTTTAGAGTCAGCTGGCAGTTTGGGATCATGGCTACTTCTGTCAGTTAGCCTGCTGCCCCTTGTTTTCCTCAGGAGGAACCTCAGAGGATATTCCCCAGAGGGCCAGTGTCTGACCCTACTACCGAACCCCATGGCTGTGAGACCGGCCAGCACAGGGAGAAAGTGGCATATGGGCAGAGAGGGGCACATGGTCTCATCTCCTCTGCCTCTCACTTCTGCATGTCACTGGGGAATTTGATCACAGTCCTCTGAATCAGGACAAGTCTTAGAGACCAGAACAGGGACAATTCATAGGTGCCCTTGACAGTAACCCATATTCCCCCTCAGGGGTACAGAAATCAGAATGTAGCTGTAAAGCTCTGTAAAGCTCTGACTACCAGGCTTCAGCTTTCCACTTCATGCCGTGGCTGGCTGTGCAGAGTCCTCCCTGCACCCTTTTCAAGCCTCTGCAGGATTAAATTTCTGTGGTCTTAAAGCTCAGGTGGGCAAGGCACTGCGCGTCTGCAGCCAGCATGGAAAGAGGGAGCTTGGCTGTCCCTAGAATTAGGCACCAGTTCATGTCCATGACTGACAACAGAGAAACAAATTCTTAAGAGGCAAAAGAAAACCCACCTCATGAAGTGACATTGCCAAGGGCAGGTGATCCACATGAGGAGCTGGGTGGCATGGTGTTTTCTGGGAATGACTCCACTCGTGGAGCCTGACATAGGGAATAACATGGGAACCGATGGCTATTGGACTGCAATTTCCTCAAAGTGCAATGGCACAACAACCAGCAGTAATTTCTGTTGGATAATTGAAGGTTTCTGCACAGAAGAGACAATGTTAGAAGAGGAAATAATAAATATAGACTTTCTGGTTTCAGTCAAGAACTCATTAATGCCTAGAGATAATGTCTCTGCAGTGTCCAAAACACTTCTGCAAAAGAGATACAAACTCCTGTTACAGAAGTGTTAAGTCTAGTACCACTGTACAAGATTTGGGTGGGAACATAATGCCACAAAAACTTAGGAATGGTGAAACTGCTGAAAAGATGTAATTCTTGGGGTGTTACATGATTACTGCTTGGAATGCATTGTGACAAAATAGAACTTAGGACGTAAAACACACGGATCAGATCAACCTTTTGTGGAGGTAATAGAAATATGTACAAATATAGCAGAGGACAAAATTTAACAATTTCAGAAGAGAGATGCTTTAGTGATGCTTCAGTAATGCTTTAGGGGAAAAAAAACCCTGTTATTTAAGGCTGGTACACAGAACTGAACTTCACAGGGAGAACTTTAATCCTAATTGCATATACAAGGTTTCTCACCTCTTCACACGGATCAGCTTGAATCGATACAGGACAGCAAATGAAGTGAATTTAATTTCTGATTTATGTGAGCCATTCCTGTTTTATAATTGCAGTTTATTTTACAAACGATACAGAGTTCACAACTCCTAAAGTGAGACTCGAGTCCTTTAGAACTGATTTGTACCTCAAGAGGGACTTCAAACCCTCTGTTACAGTTATTTATAGCAACCATAATAAGTCATTTTAATTGACTGAAGTTCTTTATTCCCACAGGAGAGACTGAAAGTGTGCCTGTCAGTACCCCTGCAACACAGATTTCCCAGGTAAAGATGAGCAAAATGCCCTAAATAACTCCAAGAATTAGAAGAGTTACTAATAGATAAACAGTAGTTAAAAAGATAAATTAAGTGGCAGGAAAAAAATTAGGCATGTACAAGGAACATGGCAACTAAACTGTGCACCCTGCATGAATAAATGTCCGATGTATCACATCTTGGGCCTCATCTTAAAAGACAATTCAGTAAAATTTCTCTGCTTACAACCAGTTGTGTTTAGACAGGTGATGTGTGAGCTCAGCTAATTAAGTAGCTGCCATCATTAGCACCAGTCAGAGAATGTCAATTCACTGGGCCAGAGGGAGATTTCACTGATTAGCTCTAATGAGCTTTCACCAAACCTGATGAATTGTTCCAGGAGCAAGGATGTGTTGATTGACATGGGGGTGGGGGTGTCTTCCCCAGGAGGGGGCCAAGTCTCCTGGGGGCCTCTGGGTTATCTTGGCAGCCTTACAGCTCCTTGGACGATGGGGTGTTCTTGCCTGATAATCCAGAGCAGCTGGGCCAGCCAGAGCGTTGAGACTTGCTGCATGTCTTTGATTCCCCAGCCAGTAGCTTGGAAACCCTGTCTTTGAGCCTACATTGGCTCAAGGTGATCAGGACTTTGGAAGCTCTGCAGCGACTCTTTGAGCTGGCATTCTTGCTGCAATTGGCCACCACAGATGGGACAAGATCGTCTATTCCACAGCCCAGGGAGCATCCTCCCTGTAAGGTGCAGTTTCACTGTTTTCACAGTGATGTTTCCTATGCACTTGCAGGCTGCAGGAAACACAACAGAGCTTTGAGTGGGGTCTGATTTAAGATGGTACCATACTCTGAAAGAGAAATATATCCCTGAACTGGAAACCCTGACTATTTGAGACCTTCCTTGTCACCATTGCAACACTAATGCCCGTAACTGCTTGTAAGTGCACCATGTCAAGTAGAGAAGATACTGCTTTCCAGTGCTTCTCTTGTTTCATCCTCTTTACCCATGCAGACAGCTCCAAGGAGGAGATGTGATTGTGTCGCTGAAGGGCCCAGCACAGTGGACCCAAAATGCATGGAAAACTAGCACACAGCTGGGACAGTGTGCTGGCAACACCACGTACCCTTGTTGCTTTGCACAAAACCTGGATATCCTAATGAAATATAAAAAATGAAAGTTGCCAGTTGGCTGTGGCCTTCTGCTTCAGCAAGGGCCCTATGGACACTGCAGGTACCAAAAAAGGCTGCACAGATGAACGAGACTGATGAGTGCTTGCAGCTCCCTTTAAGTCTCTCCATCCTTCTCTTCTTTCCTTATCCTGCTGCTCTGCCTTTATTCCTACCATCCTCGCCTAGGAATATAAATACTGGATATACTCCTAGAGCCAGGTTCTCTACCACACTAAATCAGCACAGCTCTGCTGCTTTCCTGCTATGAAGTGTTGCAAGCCTTCCTAGTGCTTGGCTGTAGAAGTGCTGCCCTTAAACACAGGAGTTAGTAGCTGTGCTAGAAGCTAGTTGTTTCTTGGTAAAAGCACACATTATGCAGCTCAGAAAAATCAGATCCAGGCTTTGTGGCAAGAGTCGGACTTTATGCCAGATTAGTTTCAGGCAGCCCTCTTTTGGGGGACATAATTGTTTACCTCTGCTGATCAGCAACATAAGATGTGCAAAGTGAGGGACAGTAGATAACTTAGGGGAAGCAACACAGACAGTAGGCCACAGGAGGTTTTGCTCTTTTCTAGGATCTAACAGCAGAATTATTCCTGTGCAGTAATTCTTCATCATAAGCCTGTTTTTTACTGGTTTTGACAGGCTTCAACTCAAGGTCTTTGAGAGCAGGCCCTGTTCTAGTGTAAGGACCCTAGGCAGCTGCCAAGGGTGGCAGATGCAAATAGTCATTCCTTTGGAGAGACAGAGCCCTGGACAGCCTAGCTAGTGCTGGGGGAGATATGTGGGGACACAGATTCTCATAGAAGCAGGGATTCCCTCTCATTCTCTCAATGGCAGCCAGGGCAGTAAACCTAGCTCACCAAGGCTCTGCCCTCTTGTTTCCATCCCAGCCCTTCCTCCCATAAGCCACCCCCATGTCCCATTCATGACCATCTTCCCTGGGCTGCTTCAAAGTCTGAACAAAACTTTAGGCTGCAGGAATGGGCACTCTCTTTTGCAAATGGCTCAAATTGATGGCACCCACCAAGGGAGGATGGGGAGGCTCTGCAGTTTTGCTGCCTCTGCTGAAAATGTTAGTCTTCTCCACCCTCTGGGGACAGTAGATAGGTTGAGACAAAAGTAGAGGCTCAGCGAAGAAGGTTTTACTGTTGTTTTTTATATATATATAAAAAAATAGTTCCACTCTTGCAAAATAAAGTCAAAACCTGGCTGCAAAATACTCCTGGTATATCTCTGATCGCACCCTCCTCCCCTTCAGCTACCACTACTTCCTCCATGTGGTCATGGTTCCCTCCCTCGATGCTGGGAAATTGTTTGCTCCCCTCTCCAGGTGGACTTCCACAAAAAAGTTCATATTCTCATTGAGCTGGAGGTCAAGTGAGAGTTGTAAATGACTGCTTCTCAGTGTCCTATTAACAAGAGTCATGTAGAGAGAGGAAGAGCATCCTTCATTTCCCCATGGGCAACTACACATAGAGAACAGCAGTTGTTTGGTCTCACTACAGATTTATTTGCATGATGTTTCCACACAGAGCTGAAAAACATTAGGGCAGCAGTTAAAATGGGAGTCATGGCCCCGAGGAAAGACAATCTGCTACAGATACCTGGTGCTGGATCCCTCACAGTACTGCTTTGTCATGTTTGAGGGCTGCACCACAAAGGCAGGTGGGGCTGAAACGTGTATCTCATACTAAATTTATTTAGATGTCTAAATGCTTTGTTTGAACATTTCTTGGACATGTTCTAAGGACTTCCTGTGTCCATGCAGATTCATTTATCCTCTAGGCATTAGTTAGTTCAACTTAACTTCTTAAGGTGTGTTCCTTAACTTCCACAACTTATGATGTCAAGGTGTGTATTCCCGTGAATAGGTGATCCAGGACAACACAAACTGTTGCCAAGTTTCCATGGTAGTATAAAAATCTGTATTTTTTGGTATGTGTTGCACTTTAGAAACGCTGATTGGCTGGCTTGCAAGAGGTTTACAAACCTGTGAAACATCTCTCCTGGCCTGTAGGCATAATCACTTGGGCAAGACATTAAGTATGAGCTGATGCTTCAATGGCTGCTATTTGTTGTAACAGCCCATGGGATTTAAACGATGTTTTTCTACAGCTTGTTGTTAGAAATGAGCTCAAACTAAAATCCACAGCTCAAGCACTACACTGCTTGGCAGGTGTTCAAAGATCACGGTGTTGTTCCTGTACTGTTCCACTCATTTTTGGATCAAACTTGCATTCAATGCCACAAGGCTGATCATGTTTCCCCTCTATGCTCTGAGCACTGCGGGCAGCAGAGGCGGGAGTTCTCAAGGTTTCAGCACTTATGTCTAGCCATACAAGCCCAGACAGATATGGCTGACTGGTGTTGCTGGCTGTTTTCATCCATCAAGTGGCAACAAAGGGAAATGCAAGTGTAAGATGCATTTCAGTGTCTGAAATAGCCACTGCAAGCTGCATGGGGCTGAGGAAGGATGTACCAGGCAGGACAGATCCAGGCTGGGGTCTGGAGCACTGGGAAGGATACACAAAGAAACCAAACTATCACCCTGACTGCAAAAGCAGAGCTTAGCCAACAGTGAACCGCCAAAGAAGAATTGTTTGCTCTTAAATACAAGGAATATTTTAGTCCAGCCTCTAGTCCAAATCTTTCTGTTGGCTGCCTGAACTCTGTTTTCACAGAGTGTTTCAATGCACAGAGACACCAAAGTCCCTGCAGCAGTCCCAATTTGCTGATTTTTGCTAATGTCTAGCAGTTTTTGACTCTGAAGCCTCTAGATCAGCAATGACTCCCATTCCTGTACCTTTCAGAAAGAATCAGTCTAGTTTACCCCCCTTTCTGGAAGCATCTGAAGAGGATATGACGAGGCTTGTAGGCAGAAACATTTAATTTTGGGTTTATTCTTCCCAGACATTGTTATCTTCAGGGCCAGCTTCTGGACTGCCCCACTGCTAGCGAGACGGGAGGCTATTGACATCTCCGTGCTGAAGCAGATCTCCAAAATGCATAGCACAGGGTAGAAGAGAAGAGCATATTTCAGTTGAAAGGGATAGATCTGATGAATTACCCCTTTTCACTGGGGGGAAAGTGTGCAGTGCCCAAGCCCTGAGTGCAGACTAGCAGCCTTTCTAATCCTTTGGGCTACACTCACAGGTCAGAGGGTGACAATTCCTGTGACACAGGAATGTCAAAGGAGGGTGTCCACTGTGGCCAGGAAGGGTGGGTGAAGGGGTTGAACCAAGCGGTCTGGAGCTCTAGGTGGCTTGGGGATTCAGGGTTGACTGCTTAAGGAGGGAAGATGTCCTTAGTCTCCTGCTCCCCTCTGCCCTGTCCCAGCTTCTGTCAGTCCCACTCCTCTTACCCAGGCAGATCTGGGAACATATGTACAGCCAGACCAGATGGGGACTGTGGGGTAAGCACTGGGGTAGGAGTGGGGATGTCAGGCAGATGTCCTCTGTAAAGACGCTGCTCAGAGGAGGATGGTGCATGTCATTGCCCCAAGGTATCGGAAGCCATCTCTGCTCCATTTACAGGACTCAAGCGCCTGAGTTCCCCGGGGTGGCTGTCCTCTTACCATCAGTGCTCCAGTTTTGGACTCAGTTTATAACCAGATGTTAGGCCGAATTTCTGTTGTAAAGGTAAAAAACACTGGTACTGAAGCGCCTTGAGCCACAACCTCGCCGCGGGCTTTGTGCAGGCAGAACAAGTGCCTTGCTCACAGCAGTGGGGGCAGAGTTCAGGGTCAGCAGCCTGAGCTGCCCCCAAAAGAGGGTGTTCCTGCTTAGCCCTCTGCAAGCCGCCTACCTCCCCTCATTGCCCACCTCCACACTTGCCTTGTCCGCTCGCTATGCCAGCCTGGCTCGCCAGTCTGTCTCCTGCTTTGCCTGGCTACCAACCGGCTGCCTCCAGCTTAGGTTGTGAGCTCTTCCAGCAGCGCTAGGGCCTGTAGGGACAGAAAACAGGGTGAGTGGGCACAGTGTCACTGTATGCCAGGGGAAAACCTCCCACTCCCTCCCCATCATAAGTTAAGGAGCTGCCTCCTTCCCTGGAAAGGGCCCGCTGACCAAGGACAGAGCATAAGCTCTCTGTCTCCACAGCTCTTGGAGAGCAAGGGGTGTTAGATCTGTCTGGAGAGAGCACTAGCCCCACAAGCATGTAGGGGAGGAGGACTTGCTCAAAAATGGACATGTTCTTGATTGCTCAGCTGCTTTGGGGATTGATAATCTGGCTGCTGTTATTGCAAACCTTCTTGGCATGTTTCAGGCTGTCCTCTCCTACAGCCTGACAGGCTGCAAACTGCCAAGGAGCCTGGAAAAACTCTAAAAAGGCACATGTTGACTGCCCAAGACAAACATCTCCTACCCTGTACTGAGGGCTGCAGCAGGGGCCAAACATCCCCCCATGTCTCTCAGCCATGACAGGAGTAGAAGAAAGAGGACAGCACCTTACAGGATGGGTTACACCCAGCTTTCATGCCACTCTGAACCATGGGTGACCCTGGGGACACATCCACCTACATCTGGGAGGAGGGACTGAACCCACCATGTTTGTGGTTCCTCTAGTTGCAGGCTTTAGCCTCTGAGTTGAAGGCGGGTTTCACGGAAGCAATGCAGGAGCTGTCCCGAATCCAGCATGGCGAGTATGCTCTGGAGGAGAAAGTCAAGAGCTGCCGCTGTGCCATGGAAGAGAAAGTGGCCGAGATGAAGAATTCCCTCAACACGTTCAAGGTAGGAATGTTGACCTGCAGAGGAGCTGCATACCTGCCACATTAGCTTGAGTGGCATGGGGCAGCACCCCCCCGCCTCCATCAGTTGTTCTTGCTTGCAAAGAAAATGAGCAGGCAATTATTTCAGATATAGCTGGTATACTTCCTTTGACTTCGTGTCTCTCATGACTCCTCCAACCCAAATGTGCCTTGGCCTGTTCAGCCTTCTCAGTGGACTGTAAGGCAGTGCTGAGAGCCACCCCAGGCACAAGCAACCCCTGCTCTGGACTACACATGCAACAGGCATGAACAGCCTGTTCACAGGCCACTGCTAAGCCACTGTGCCATACCTCTCCCTGGTCAGGTCTCCTGCATTTCCTCCAGGAACCAAAGCTGCTGGGGAGCAGGGAATTAACACAAAACCCTAAAGCCTTTTGAAGCTGCATTCCCACGCGGCTGGGAGGAAGTGCTGCCTGGTTTGATCCAGCCTGAGAACATAAAGACAAAGGACTGGAGAGAGAGCCTAGAAAGAAGGCTGTTGTACACTTTGAAACCACCAGCATCTCCATGCAGAAACTGGATGTGAGGAGGCAGGCAGAGGAGCTGTTTTATTGGGGTTTTTTTTAGTAACTTTTCCCCATGGGGTTTAGTTGAGTCAATAATACAATGTGAAGTTAAAAAGGGCTGCTTACTGGTAAAGTCTATTAATGACAGTCTGTGACAGGGAGAGACAGATGGCAGTGTGGTTCCAGATACGCAAGGGAGACAACAAGAAGAGTAAGGGCACATGACAGGGGTCTCAAAGCAGCCAGAGGCAGGATTATCCAGGACATTGTTATGGGGGGGAAAAGGGGGTTTAAAATCCAGATACAAGGAATTCTGCAACCAGCAGGAGGGGCAAATGCTGCTCTCCCCTCTGCCAACTGTCCCAACACTGAGCTTCCAGTGAAGCCACCTCCTCGCTTGGGGAATATCCCTCTCCTTCGATTTACAAGAACGCCTTGTCTGTCTCCTCCATCCTTCTGCTCATGTTGATGAAACCTGCAGGAACTTCATGTGTCAGAGCACTCTACATCCCAATAAGGCTTGATTAAAGTTGCCTGAGGAATGACATGCTGACAGGGAGGTTACAGAATGCTTCATTTCCTTAGGAAGCCAGGCTAGAAAGGCAGCTCCAAGGCCTGACTGGCAAAAGCTTATACATATGAGTGATGACACCGCAGTCTGAACCATGTGAATACACATGCTGGAGAACTGCAGAGGGGAATATGCTTCCTTGGACCCAACTCCAAATGCCATTAAAGGCAGGAGTCCTTCCAGTGCTTCCAACTGGTGTTGCATTAAGCTGTATGTCTACATCTCCCACCAGTGTCTTAACTGTGTGATGTCACACTGGCTTGGGTGAGTTGCTTGTAGTTGAATTAAGGATCGCCATGCTGTGCATGGCATGTATTACACACACTGGACATGCAAGGGAAGAATACCTAAATCACAGAGCCACTCTTTGCAGCATCCTGAGGCATCTCTAGTGCACACCAGCCAGGATTCAAAGCTGTGCTATGTAAGGCTGATGAGCATCCTGGGAATGTTGTGCTTTTGCTGTTTCTCAGGAGGAGCTCAGCGATGCAAAGTCAATGATTGAAGAAATCAGTGCCAAGCAGGAGGAAATGCAACAGAAAATTGAGCAGCTGCAGCAAGAGAAGCGTCGGGAATCACGGAAAATGAAAGCTAAGTAAGGGCTCCGGAAGTGCTAATTAGCAGTGGTGTCTATTTTGTTTGTTTCCTTATAGCTTAACTTCTTAATCTTTTCTTGGCTGGACATGTGTGTCAACCCTGATACACACGGCTACAACTGGAAGCTCTAGCCTTCAGTTCACCCCAGACTTTTAGACTCATACCCTACAGAGCAAACAGCAGAAAGCCACAAACATCTCACTGTGATTCCAACAGCAAGATAGCCCCAGCAGCTCTCAGGAAAACCAGAGCCTGGCAAAACACACAGACGTGCTAGAGACATGCTGGGGCAGGAATATGGTTGAAAGTCAGGAGGCTTCACCACGACAAGCTATTGCTAAGCTACCCCCATCCAGACAATAGCACTGCAGCTTCCCCTTCCAAGTGTGCAGGACTCAGCAGGCTCCTCATGGTGCAGGAGCATGTTTGCACACTGCTGGGCCACACTGTTGCTGTGATGAAACAGATGGCTTGTCCACCTTGGCCCTGATTAGTCTCCTCCTCAAAAAACAGTTTTGATGAGGGTACAGCTGTTTTGATGCAAACACTTTACAAATCTAGGCTAGTCCCTTAGCTAATTAAGCCGATTAATTAGATGAAATATGCTCTGCCAAAGAACAGATCTGAAATAACCTTCTCCTACAGCCAGTGGAAGTTACTTCCAGAACATTATTCATGAACTGCACCAAAGCCAACTCCATCAAAGCCAACTCCTTTCCTGGTCTCTGCTAGAGTTTCCCTACTTCTAACTGTGCCTGTACTTATAGTGGTGTCTGTCACAACTGCAGTGTAGGAGCTTCACCTGTAGCACTCATACTTTCTAACTGTTATTCTTTGTATTTGTACAGAAGAGCACAGAAGGATGATCATGGGTCACAGACAGTGCCTACACCTCTCCAGGGCAGCCCATTTCGATCCATTAACCTCCCAGAACCTGTGCTGATCAATGAAGATTTTACAAGCCTTTTACACAATGTGACTTATGAAAAAGGTAGGGAACAGAGTAGGCAAATGCAGTGTCATCCTCAGGGAAAAAAAAAGAAAAATCTGAAAAAAGTCACTAGGGTAAGAGGTTACCAAGTTTTCCTTGGGTGTCTGCAGCACAAAAAGAGAACAGAGGTGCTCCCCATGGCAGCACTGTTCCTGTGTCTGTGTCTCACGATAGCAAGCTTGATTCGGGGGATATTGTTCTGTGAACACTGTCCCAAAAGCCATTGCTTTCCTCCTCCGATAAAAGGGAAGCCATCTGGATCTTCTTCCCTGCAATGCTAGTGGCACAGACACAGAGCCAAGTAGGAGCCCCTGATAAAAATACTACAACCTGTGGGTTTGTTTCTGTGTAAGGTAACAGAGCACAGAAAGGGGGATCATGGGGATTAGTCTGACAGAGGTCACCTGATGTCCTTAAGGGTTAAATCAACCACTGGTATGGTCAAGAGGACATAGGAGCTGGTACATACATACACCGTAGGCTACCGGTGTCACTGCTCCTTACATATACACACTGATAGGAAAATTGTTGGCCCTTGTTAACTGCAGAAGCTGCTAACCCATGGTGTTAGGGTTACACCCTAACTAGGAAAACACTGTCAACTGCCAAACACTTGTGAAGGTTGGAATCAAAGGAAAGGTGACAGACCAGAGCCTTTTTTTCTCTAATTAATTTTGGGGGTCTAAACTGGCCTATCACTGTCTTGCTGTTCAGAGAGGAAGACACTAAAAACTTACATTTAAATTATCATCAAAAGCAGAGAAGAAAACCATATGCTGTTTTGTACTCTGTCCTGCTCAGAATCTGGCCAGTCATGGCTCCCCTCTGCCCTATTCTGAAGTGGTATGTTAGTCCTTGCTCACACATCCCTCTGGCATTTCTACCCCTCTCATCCACTTTTCCTACTGCCCCTTTCTTTCCAGTCATCTCACCCTCCGTTCTTTGATAAGCTCCTTTCCACCCATACATACTCATCCACTCGCCCAGTACCCAGCACAATGTGGACCCCCCACACACATTAGCCTGCCTGTAGGTGTTCCTGAAACAAAGACAGTAAAAATCCTCTTTAGTGGAAGATCTAACAGGGGTGTTTCCATAGCAAAATTGTGAAAGACTGCAGGATCTAACCCTAGTGACTGGGCTTGGCAGGAGGAAGCCTGCTCTGCAGCTGTCTTCTCTTGTAAAGTTTCCCTTTGTTCTTCAACAGTGTCTGACACCAGGATCATGCCGATGGGAGAAGGAAGTGTGAAAGTCATAGCAGGTCCAGGTAGGAAAATATGGAACTGTCAAAAAACAACAGGACAGTGATTCAATTAGAGTGTATTCTTTACTGCACTGAAGAAATGCTTTCAGAGAATATGTTTCACAAGAATCTCTTTCACTTTGCCATGTACTGTCACGTTCATAATTGCAGTTGAGATATGAGGGCAAACCTGTGTCCTTAAAGTGCCAAATACCCGACAGACAATGCAAATGATTAATATTGGGCAGGGAAAGCCTTTCTGCTGCTGCTTTTACAGGTTCTAAGTGCCTTTGCAGAGGAAGAATTGAGGCTTACTGATGTGGCAAAGAATGATGAAAGCTCTGTTTTGCCACTTGAGAAGAGATTGTCTTTGCAGTGACTACACACCAGTAGAACTGGTGAGCTGTTTATTTGCCCACCAGCTTTCAGATTCCTTATAGACGTGTCTGAAAAGTAACAGAGGCATTTTTCTTGCAAAAATAAAAATTGGTCAGAAGTAAGAGAAGGGGACACTAAAGATGTTGGCCAACAAAAGGACAAATAAGAACAACCATTAGATGTTTGCACTGTTCACTAGAAGCACTCAGTGTTCTGGATGGCTCTTTTGCTTGAATCCACATGTGAAGAGAGAACAAAAACTATGGAAAATGGTTCATTGCAACCCAAATTCGAAGTATTTGCTTTAAAGCAATGATAGTTTACATCCATTGAGAATGGTATTTAAATCCAGATTATAATACTTTCTGTTTCTACAGTATCTGCCAATAAGTGCCATATTAACAAGTCCCGAAGTGTCCCAAAGCCCTGAAGTGCAATCATACTTGGAATAGATATTTTTTTTCTTAGCTAGCATGTGTCCAATTTTGGACCTCATTTAGTCTGAAAATAAATGCTGGAAGAATGCAAACCTTGTTATGACAAAGCACTCTCCAACTACACTTCGTAAATTAATGCTACAAGGCTACAGCCTTTGTGAAGCACAGAGAATGCTTCAAACTCTCCTTCCAGTACTTCAGACAGATGACAATGCAGGTTAGCTGCCTGCTGCAGCATAGTGCGCCAGCTGAGATGCCAAGACCCATACAGCTGTTTGCCATTGCAGGAGCAACCATGGAGACAGATGACAGCCTCAAGCCTTCCTTGACAACAGAGGGGCAGTCGAAAGTGCATCTGCCGTCAACAGTGTGGAAGCAGCCCAAGGACACCAAGGACTGGGGAGATGAATACATTTCCAAAGAGCAACCAGAAAGAGGGAAAGACATGGGTCAAAGCAGATACAGCTTAGCGGACAGCGTTGTATGTGAGCCCTCTTTGGCTGGTAAGGACAGAGTGGAAAACTGGCTAGAGAGGCTCAAAGCTGCATTCACACCTAATGGGAGCTGGTCAGTAATCAGCTTCTACATGCAAGCCAGTTTCTCCTGCTAGAGGGGAATGTCACAGGGCCTCAGTGTCTGAGAATTCTGGCCTTTGTATTTGTTAGCTTTTGCCATTGACAGAATGCTCAGTGCCCAGGACACTCATTCTCCTTTCCAAGACCTGGCATGTTCAGTGTACTGATAGGATTTTTGACAGTGTAGTTGCTTAAGTGGGTGAAAAATACAGCTTCTCATTCTGCAGGAAACTGGACATGAATGCCTTGTAGGAGTTGTTTTGCTTTTGCTTGGTTGCTTTGCTATTCCTTAGCCAAAAAAAAAAAAAAAAAAAAAAAAAAAAAAAAAAAAAAAAAAATAAAGGGGGAAAAACAATTTTTTTGTAGCTCTTTTTAAAAAATTTGTTTTCCGGTCATTTTTTGGGGGT
>JAAGNO010024956.1:28654-43421 GCA_033439905.1 Ceryle rudis
GGGCGTGCTGTAGCACACGACCAGAATTTTATATTTTGGGGAAAGTAGATACACAAAGGTAAGACATTGGTGTCACTTTTCAACAGTTTCTCCTTTGATGATTTAATGTCAGATCATCAGTCTAAGATTAGGCTGTCCTTGAGGTCAGCATTTCCTTATTTTTAAACTTAACCATTATCTTCTGGAAGCCAAAAGGCAGAACATTGCTTTGGAGCTGCTGGAGTCAGAAAGGAAATATGTCATCAACCTTTCCCTAATCCTGAAGATCAAGGCCACGTTGCAAGGGCCAGATGTGAAAAGGAGCACCAAAGAGAGAAGGTATTTGATTTAGTGTGCTCTCTCTTTTGAGGAATTTGCTTCAGTCAATATTCTTTCTGCATCATCCTCTTTCACACCTTTCTTTCATCAACACAGAGATCTTGGAATGTATCGAGCTTATTTCTAGTTGAAAACTGGAGGCACTGGAAGGTTTTTGCAGTGATTGAAGACTATCCTGCCTATTCTCACATCTTGCCACCTTGCATCCCAAACTGTTTCACTGCTACTTCATTTCAGCCTCTTCCCGAGTCCCATCAGTCTCCTATTATTCTTTTGCATGTCTCCTGTCTGAGAGTAAACAAAGCTTTGTGTATTCACTGCCTGCTTCTCCTAGTCCACAGCTCCACCTCTATAAGCTGCTTTGGGCATAAGCCCCTGGCTGCCATCCATCAGGTATCAGTATGCACATATATACACACAGATAAAAGACCAGCGGGACCGATCCGGCTCAGCAGTCAAACCCAGCTCTTTGCAAAGGTCATCCCCTGTTGTCTCAGTTCCTAGGGTGGGATATCTTCTACAGCTCTCCCCATTCACTCAGCTTTGGCCCGGGAGTTCCCAGCCCCTAAGCAGATTTGGAGAGCCCAATCCTTGCTATCTTTCTCTTTTTTGGCTCTTTCCACTGTCCCTAGGAGTCCCACATCCAAGGAGTCATTTGACAGAAGTACACTGTGGGACATGTGATACATGGGTTGATGTGGACTCATTTATGCAGGTACATGACACACAGAGTTCAAACTGAAGCCTGAAAGTCCAAATTGAGCTTTTATTTTTACTCTTTTTCTATAGGACCTTTCCATCTGGCAAAAATATTTTTATATTTGATATCTTCATTCTGATTCTGGATGAAATTGGCATGAAATGACAGAAAGGCAGTGGCACATTTTGACCAGCTCTGCACCAAAGGGTTGGCTTGTTAAAAGGCCTGACAAATGAGACAACATACAGAACTGGGGAACAGTCCTCCAAGCACTCTGAGGTAGCTCAGGACCACTGTCCTGTTTCATTAGCCACCTCAGCATTGCCTTGGGCTTTTTAGTTCTGCAAATTCTGGACAGCTGCTGGAGAGTCCTCCAGCTGCACTGGGGAGTCAGCCTAAGAAACCTTCTAAACACTGTACTGATAGCGTACCACAGAGGGTACCTGCATGCACATAGCAGGGGCCTCCTGATGCACCTAGGACTCCAATAAAAGTAGTTAATAATATCTATGTTTACAGCTGACCACCCATGAATGCACACTTCAGCAGTACATGCTTAGGGCTGGGCTTCTGCTGTGTAACCAGTCTGCTATTGTGTCCCTCCCTTCAGTTTCTTCCCCAACTCTTTGAGGTATCTGGTCCAGCAGCATGTGGATTTACTTCATGCTCTACAGGAACGAGTTCTGAGCTGGCCACGACAGGGAATCCTAGGAGACATCTTCCTGAAGTTAACGAATGATGAGGTATGTTACAGATCTCTCTGGACTCTTCTACTGAGCCATAATGTGCTGATGGCCCAGAGGTGGGCTGATATACCTTGCAAGAGAGGGGCTGCGAGGCTGTGGCTAGGGTAAGGCCTTTCAGCCAGCCTCCTTTGAGCAGAGCCCCAGTGCATGGTAGCCCCTTTGTTGTAGTACTTGGCTGGTCAGGGAGCTCACACGCTAGACCTGTCTGGGTGGGCAGGTAGTCACACAGCACAGCCCTATAATAAATGCACGAGACCTCGACTTGGTTGCAGGAGCCACACATAAGCCCTGACAGCTTGGATGTCTGTAGGCACACTGAGAGTGTGAAAAGAGCATGTTCCTTATGCCGGCCCCCTTACCTAATGCACTTTGCTCAGAGTTATGACAAGTGGGTGGGCAGGCCCCTTGTCCTGCATGGTTTGTAGCACCTAGTAAAGCAGCACCTCCTTCTCAGGCTGAAGTTCTGTCCAACCCTTGGGACCTTTCCTGGAAGGATGTGTAAAAACTCATCTGATAACTTATAAATTTTAAGAGTCTTAAATAAGGAAAGGTTCTTCTTCTCCCGCCTCCCTACCCCTCCCATGTTCTATAAAGCTTTATACACTGTGCTCAACAGCTGAACATATTTTATTAAACAGCCTTTCTTGAGAAAGTCCCAAACCCTGAAAGATTCACACAGTTAGCAGCTCTACTGCACTGATGAGCTCCCAGTAGTGATGGTGGGGAATCAACAGTTTCTCATTCTGACTGGCTCTATGACCAAAAATCTCTCTTAGGTTTCTTTACTCTTTCCTTTTTTTCTTTTGGTAAGAATAATTTTCTGGACTGCTATGTTGCTTACCTGAGGGACCTGCCAGAATGCATCTCTCTGATCCACGTGGTGATCCTAAAGGAGGTAAACTTCCTGCCTGCTTCACAGACACACAATGGCAATATGCAAGCCTGGATCTCTTTCTGTTATGCCTGCCCACAATAGGACTCTTCTGCCAATCCACTTGCTGTGTTAGCAAATGCCAGTTCCCTCAATATTGTCATGGCTGACATGCACCTACAAAAGGCAGCTTTAACGTGTTCATCACTGGGTGTAACCAAAGCTATACTTCTGCTGTGATGTAATGAAACAGCGTCTCAGACCAAATGTCCCAGCTTGCCTATGGCATATGCTATCTAGACCTGTCCCAGGCAGATGGTGTCTCCTGGAAAATGGAGGACTCATCCAAACAGGGAGACCAAGAGTGAGGCTGAAAGTGCTTTAGAGAGAAAGCAGTCTCTACTGTTCAGCTTCGGGTATTTGGTCTCACACCATTAACTCTTGGTTTAAACTAGGAAAGTTAAATACAAAGGTAGTTTTAAAGTGCAATAACTAAACCACATCAGCTCACTTCAAAGGCATCTTAATTTAGAAGGCTATCTCATTTTGTTCAATTCATTTGAGTCTAAACTAAGAATTTCATTCTGAACAATAGTGTCTATCTGGGGTTTCAGTGAAACTTAACCAGTACACTTGAAACATACAACCCTACTTAGTAAGGCTGAGTGTCCCTTGTAGATAATCCCCAATCTAAGGAATTTTCATCCTTAGGACTAGTATTGCTGGTGGAAGGAGTTGCAAATATCCCTTCCAGAAGCAAGATGAAGACCGGTGTATTGTCACGCACAACTGCCACTTGACTGGTGTGCTCCTGTGAACTGTCATAACTACTTACAACGTAACTACTCATTAAACTCATGTAAACATTTGGAAGCAGACCTTTTATGAGTTGGAGAGACTCCAAAGTTGGTTTCTCTGTTTCAGGTAGAAGAAGAAATCAAGTCTGATCTCTACATTCTGTTCTTCCATATAGTCCAGCGAATCCCTGAATACCTTATTCATCTACAGGTAGGGCCCCAGGATGGAAACTGTCACGTTGAACTCATACCACGGCATATGACTTTTAACTCAGAGCTGTTATTCGGGCCTGTACAGGCCTGGTACAGGGCTTTTGGCTAAGGCAGTGGGCTCTCTGAAAAAGACCTTGGAAAAGGAAAGACAGATGAAAATGGCTTAGTTTTCACCCGAAGCTGGCTTCTATTTGCCAGTTTCTCCATTTGGCCCAACAGAACTGACTTTTTTCCTCTGTGAGGCCAAAAGCTCTGCTGCCTGCTGCTCTAGGAGAACAGGAAGGGGGCATATCTGCTGTGAGCTCTGACAGAGCTGGCCCTTGTAACAGAGCTGGCCTCTTTGCAGAGTGGTTCACATGTCTGTTAGCCAAGAGACTGAGAGGGACAGAGGCTCCTAGGCCCAACAACCTTTCCTATACAAAGCATGCTGAATGAAAGACTTCTCTAGGTCACAGGAGATTTACCTGAATTGTACTAAAACATTTCAGACAAGGCAAATGACACAGAAAGCAAGCCTTGCAAAAACTCAAGATGCACTGCCAAACTCAACCAGTGCATTACCCACACATCCCATGATTACATTTACAGTGGTTATTTGTGTATTTGCACCAGAGTAGTATGAGGCAAGACCCATCAAAGCCACTCAGAAACTAGTCAAGACTGGGAGAGCTCCCATAAGGCAATGCCATGGGCACTCCACAGCACTAATCCATGGTCTCAATAGCACCTTCTCCCCAGAAAGGGTTAGAGCACCCTCCAAACAGCCTGCTCTCCTCTGTGCCCCAGAATGTCCTGAAGTTCACGGAGCAAGAGCACCCTGACTATTACCTGCTGCTGGTGTGTGTGCAGCGCCTCCGGGTTTTCATCTCACATTATAGCCTCCTCTTCCAATGCAATGAAGACCTGCTTATACAGAAGAGAAAAAAGCTGAAAAAGTAAGCACAACATCAGCTTATTCTCTCTATCACTGGGGAAAGGGAGGTGTGGGGAAACCTAAAACCAAGGGATTTAGGTCCAGACAAGATCAACAGGCACATTGCTCTGTTGAAATAAACCAAATCCCTTTACATATGAGCGCTGGAGAAGGCCTGCTATTGGCATTTGTCCTTCAAACTGAGGTCAGATTTGGGGTGGACCCTTCTGCCTAACTCAGAGGGAAAGGAAAATCAGTTTAATCCTTCTAAACATAGAAGCCACATGTTTCATGGGAACATTTGATTCCTTAAACTGATGGCAAAGTCACTCCCTAGTGGGAGAACATATGGGAACTTTGGCTGCTTTGGAAGCTCGGGGCCCTGGTGAATGCCAGGACTCTTGCCTGAAGCCCTGATAAGCTGAGAAAGAATAGCGTCGTCTTATTTTACTGGGGGAGTGGGGTGGGAGAAAAAAAAAGCCTCCCCTGACCTATTTGAGATGAACTGTGATAGAAATGACCCTGAATGTAGACTCTCAGCTGTGGTACTGCGGTTCAGAAGAGTTCCTTGAAATCGAGACTTTTACCTAAAAGCAAAATCTGTTTGCCTTTGCTCCTTGTGATGATTCACTGGAGGGGTAGGACAAGATCAAACTTCAAGGGAAGTTTTCAAATATGGAGGTTGGTGAAGGGCTAGAGCAGGCTGCTGGGGAGGGACTGCTATCAGGAGAGGCATTAAGAACAAGACAGAAAACAGGATGCCCTGTTGATTGGGACAGAATAAGTGGAACAGTTCCTTCCTTGGGGCGGGAAGAGGTGAATGGGAATATTAAGGTCCCTCCCAACTCTGTTTTCTGTGATTCTACATGCTCGTGCTCATTCCCTGCCTTATTTCTTAGCACGACGATGGATTTCTCCTCCCTCAGGTCATCCCTGGTGAAGCTGTACAAAGGTCTGACTTCCCAGTGTACAAGCCAAGAGGTTTCTCCAACACCCAGTGCAACATCTATCCGGGACAGTGGGATCCACTCTGAAGAGACAATACAGTCCTTCCCACCAGCACCTTCTTCTGGCACAACCACCCCGTAAGCCTATTGTCCTAGTAGAAGGCTTTCAAAGTAGGCTGAAAACTGTCTCCTCACCCATACTATGCCAGTGACACTAGGCAGTTAGAGAGTGTCATTTCCAAGGCTACTCTCTGGGTACGCATAGAGAAATGAAGGGCTGGCTCCTTCCTGCTATCCACTACCACATGGCTTACAAGCAGAAAACATTCCAGAGCTCTGCTTAAGGCTGTCAGTGCTCTTGCTGGCTGCCTTAACAGTATATCAGGGAGGACATGTATTTGTGCAGGGCTGGAAGCAGTGTGCATAGTAACACTCTGCATTATTCACTGTCAACATTACAAGAGCAAGGAAACGTGACCAAGGTCTCAGACTAGCAAAAGAAAAAAAAAGTACTTTTCCACAAAGTATGTCGCTGAATGAAGGGACTCACTATCACAAGATTCAAATACAAATGGGTTCAGAGAGGCACAAGACTAATTCAAGAAAGATAGGGCTACTGGTAGCAGCTGGTAATCTTCGGCCATTTCTAATCTACTGATAAGTGTCAACTGAGATGATGATCACAGAAGCACACTAGAATTGCCTTTTTTTCTTACATCAGTGATTTGTGGCTGATGTGCTTCTTTACATCATGTCACACTAACAAGGAGATTTGGCTTAATCATTCTGAGTCCCTCTCAAGTGGTAGCATTATTAGATCAATCCCTATCCTCCTTCTCACCTGACTACGGAAACCAATCTCCCTCCCCTCACAGACAAGGTGCTCTAGACCCCCGTCTTGGTAGCCTCAGCTGTCACCTCCCCAGTTTCCCCACCTTCATCCTGAACTAAGGACCAAACAGTGGTCCAGGTAGGGCCTCATCAGCACAGAACAGAATGGGGAAAATTAACTCACTAGGCTGGCCATGGGAGCTTCTTATACAGCTTAGGTCAGGGTTTGCCTTGTCTGCCATGAAAGCATGCAGTCAGCTCATCTTTACCCTGGCATCAGCTGTAACCACAAGTTCAGACCAGGGCTGCTGCTGAACCCAAGTCTCCCAGCCTGGTCTAATGCATGAGGTTATCTTCCCCTGGAGACAAAGCTCTCTGAACATCACAAGGCTTCTGTTCCCCCACTCCATTCATTACACTCCCAGAAGATGGCAATGGGACTTTCCTAACTAGTATTTGTTAAGGGCCATGGAGGTGCACACCCTGCACCTAATACCTCATCCAGTGCAGTACCGTCTGCTGACTTACCTGGAACACACAGAGGGTAAGAGCCCGCCAAGCACTCCTGACACTTTCTCAGGACAGTCACCTCACCCAAGAGAGGAACCTTCTGCACCTGAAAAGACAATCAGGAAAGTAAGATTCAGCCCCTACATTACAGAAAGTAATAATCCAAAATGCAGATGAACAGGAGGGAGATGGAGAGGTCGGCTCCTCATCTCTGTATTCATTTTGTGGTATAGAGTACAGAAGTGAATCCAAAGCTACTGGATAAGTAATTCTACTCCTGCAAGTTTGCTCCTGATAACCCAGGCAGACTGTTTCTATTAGTGGCAGCTCTGTTACTTTCTCCAAGATATGAAAGCACCTTTTGGCCTTACAAGCAAGAGGATGGGGCTGGGGGAGTGAGGGAGAAAGGGGGTTCGTCATGCTGTCTCTCAGTCATCCTTTAGTATTCCACTTCCTTCTGTTTTTTGTTTGTTTGTTTTGTTTCTTATTTTTAAGGCATTTGATGCCTCAGATGAAGAAGCCCCAGGCAACCATGATGGAGAACATCCAGGCTGTAAAGCCACCTGACTGGGAAATGGAAAGCAGAAAACACGAGAGGCCAGAGAACATCCTCACATCCTCTCAGCTCACAGAGCAGGAACTCAAGGCTCTGACTACCCCCTTACAATCCATCCCTGAAATGGAGTATGAAGCACCACCGGCTGATGCGGTGGGAAACACTGAGAGAGCCATCAGGACCTCTGTGGAGCTGCTGCAGGATGCGAGGAACTTTGCACCAAGCTATGAAGAGTTCGACTACCCTGGGGAGGTTTTCACCCTGCCAGGCCCCTATGAAGATGATGCCTTTCAAAACCTTGCTCTATTTGAGAATTGCTCCCCAGCCTCTTCTGAGTCCAGCTTAGACATTTGCTTCCTTAGGCCTGTTAACTTCACATCAGAACCAGAGAGGACAGATCATGCCTTACAGCCACTGCCTAAGAGCTGTACTCCTGTCAGCAGCAGTACTTACAAGCGTGAAATGTTCCACAGCAAGGGCAAGCAGCTGAGCAGGTCTCTGAAGGAGCTGCCGAGGAGCGCTGAGGGCGTGAGCACCAGACTCTACAGCACACGGAGCAGCAGCGGGAGCCGGCTGCAGCAGAAGCAGGAGAGGAATGTCCAACCTCACATGATCTCAGCCTCATCTCGAAGCTCCCAAAGGAGCTACTTCCCCCCACAGAGAGGAGCGGGTGAAAAACAGAGCTTTTTGGAAGTAAGGAGGCTTAAATAGAAGGAGAAAAAAAAAAAAAAAAGGCACGTGGTGGTGCAGAAGCAGCAGCAGGAGAAAGATCTGAGATACAGTTAGGGCAGAATATGCCAAAATAGCTTCCAAGTTCACACATTCCAAGTCCTCATCTGCATGTATGTGCCCAAGGGAGGGACAAAGCAGCTCCTTTTCACGCACATCTTCCCCAGGGACAAGAATGGTCTTGAGGCACACAGCTGGCCGAGTGACCGCTAGAACACCGTAGAGAGAAGCCAGCCTTTTGTGTGTCTCTAGCTGTCACTGAGCTTCCCCCACAAGGAATTGCAGTATCTGATCAGGGTCCCTAACTATGTGCAACGCTGTTCAAAACTACTGCTATAGGGTGGCACTCAGTTGAAAAGGTGACTTTCCATCTGCTGCAAGGAGTGCTGGGTTAAGAAAACCAATGGATTTAGTATCAGATCCTCAGCTGGTGTAAACCAGCATGACTCGGCCAAACAGCCCATTTACACCAGCAAGGATCTGGTCCATAGGTTTTGTTGCACCTGTGTTTGTTGCATGGATCGTAGACCCGTGCTAAGGTCTGTATGAAACCAGACAAGAGCCCAGCAACTGTGTCCCTCAGACAAGCACTGACAAGGCAGGCAGCACTCGAGCCCTTTAGGGACACTAGGTCTTGCAGAAACAGTGTTCAGAGTCAGCTTTGAGCTGTCACCGTCAGAGGGGAAGACACCCTTCACACTTCCTGGGGAAGAGGACGAGGGTGCTGTGAGGTGCTTAGCTAGTTCTTTCAGTGCTGCGTGAAGAAACACCCTCTGTTAAAATGAGGCAAGAAGCAGATGAGGCTGTAGATGCAGATGATGATGGGAGCAAGGTTCCAACAGCCTGACTGAAAAGGCACCAAGGAAACCTCAAAAGAAAAGATAGAAAAAAGCTCAGGGAGTGAAGGAAGTGGTAGATGGTTTAGCAGGGGAGATGAGGCAGAGGGAGAAGAGCCATGGGGACACAGCTCCCTCACACCCTCCTGAGAAACAGGAGCCTGTGAGCTCTTTGGCACTCAACTGTGCAGAGCTATGGCCCACAGCAGGGTGCCAATGGGGAGCTATCCAGAACTGCAGGACACATTTTTCCCTCACAGAGCGAAGGAGACCACCATAGCAGTGGTGGGCAGAACTGGAGAAAAGGGACTTGACTAGAGCCTTGCTGAGAGGAACTTGGCACTCTCCTAAAAGGAGAGAGTATCTTTTAGGCACTCTTACCATGAGGTGTGTGGGCTAATGAAGCCTTCTGCCCCACAGATATAAAAACCAGGCAGCAGCAGAGCCAACAGAAAAGTCATACACATCATATCGGCTCAAAAAGCCTGAAGCCTCCCTGCCCTGGGGTAAACAGAGCTTATGAGCAAGGAGAGCGTAGGAAGTTCCTTCAACTGCCCATGTTGGCTTACTCCCTCACTGGCAAAAGGGGCTGGTAAGCTCCCCCTAAACAAGAAGCTTAGCAAGGATGGCTCCAGTTCCCTTTAACAATGCTTATCCTTTCCCTCCTCTGCCTCAGAGCCAGCCACAAGCTCTCTGCAGAAGTACCAGTGCTGCCAAGGCCCAAGTGACCTGTTGTCTCCAAGCCTTGCCAGCACCTCCTCACTCACCAGGTCCCTCCTAGCACAGAGAGAGAGAGAGAGAGAGAAGGGGACAAGGATATGAGGTTGCAAATGCTGGTTAAATTGTCTTTTCCCTTTTAGGAGCTCCATGCAGAAGACAACACCAGGTTCTGCCAGAAGGATGACAATGAGCAAACATCCTTCAGCGACCACAACCCGCGGCACGAGCCCAAGGGGGGTTTCCGGAGCTCCTTCCGCAAGCTCTTCAAAAAGAAATAAGCAGGCCCAAGAAAGGCAGGCCACAGCCTAAGAGCAACAGTGCTTCCCCAGGTCCCTGAGGGTGGAGACAGACAGCAAGGCCCCAAGACCCCCTGACTAACACAGTAGGTGGAGGGGTGGGGGAGAGGAGACTGTCACAACTGCCTTACAAATACATCCTGCTCTTCCTAGCACAGGACAGGGCCAGGCTCTGGGTTGAAGTGGAGCTCAGCCAGCATGTCCAAAAAGCACACTTACTGTGTGCTTCCTAGCTTGCACTCCTGCCTGACTTAACTTTTCTCCCAGTTTTGGAAAGCTTTGGCCAAATCCCACTATCTTCTCCTCCCCCTCATCCCCCAACGCTGCCTGATTTGCCATACATCTTTGCTCTTCCAAGTTCAAGCCAAGTCTAATTCTGGCCCACCCACAACAGAGTGGTTACCTTTGCAGCCTTGGCATCCTGGCCAGAAGTCTGAAATTCTCCTCTTTCCTCCACTAAAAATACAAACAAACCATAACCAAACAAAAGTAAAAACAAAATCCCAACCACCATCAAAGATGTCTTCCAGGAGGCCAGCTCACATTGCCCTGCTCGTTTGAAAAGGTCTAATAAGCATCAGATGAAGCACCTGGGCTTTGAACTCCTTCATCATCAGCATCCTTTCTTTTGGACTTCCACAACTCCCCAAAATCCTCCTTCACCCTTTATGTGGCGTGCTGTTTCTGAATTGCCTCCTGCTGTATGAATTTCTGCTCCTCCTGTTGGAACTGCCTATGTCTACAGGCAGGTGACACAGACTGAGCCCAGGGCCTGCCACAAGAGGCAAAGACTCTTCTCCATCCTATCCCCACTGTGGATCTATGCAGACACTAAACAGTCAACCAGTGTCCTGGCTCCTGGTCCGTGACATACCTGAAATACTCTTTGCTAACTCTCTTTGGCCCGACACCGCCTTACAAGGCCCATCATGTGCAGCACCCTGCTTTGGAGCAGTTCTAGCTAAAATTGAGGCACTAGGGCAGGAAAGTCGACAGTGCCTCATGTTCAAAGTCACAAGCCCTCTTTCTTGTTCAAGGATACTCTTCCTCCCACAGAAAGACCACAAACACGCCACCCTCCTTGCATCTCGACTTGACAAACCCTCAGCAATGCTGCTCTCTGCAGAAGGCTGTATCTTTTCTTAAAAAGAAAGCATGGTGAGAAACAGAGTCCTCTGGTACGATGTCCGCGGCACGCCCCAGCAGCAAGAGCACCATTGGTGCAGTGTCAGCTGAAGTTGGGGCATGCTGCGGGCGGTTTCAAGAGGAAATGTGGTTTTATCACATTTTGGCAGAGTTGTGACATTGGTATGTCATAAAGAACTGCTTCAACCTGAAGAGATTGTGAATGGTGTCTGTGGGGCAAACAGCAATGTCTTAGGGGAATATGCAAGGCTGTGAGATTAGGGGCTTGGGACTCCAATACCAGCGCAAAGGTGACTGGATCTGGTGCCAAGAGAAGAGCACCTAACACATGGTGGCTGCATGGCCCTCCTGGCAGCAGCAACGGTATGGGGAGGGCCCAGAGGAGGTGTCCTTGGCCGCAGTGTCTAACACCCACTGCAGATGCATAGCCTCTGGCTCTCTCATAGCACCAACTGACCTGCATTTACCATCTGTATTTCCTCCTCTGGTGAAGGCTACGAGGTGTGTGGGAAAAGGGTCATCCACCTAAGACAGAAAAAAATCCATCCTTTATCTCAAAGTTTTCCCAGCATTTTGAGAAAGTGACCTAGCAAAAGTCCAGAGATTAAAATGGTTTAGCTGATGCCCGGCCCATAAATTTTACAGGAATCAAAAATCCACAGCTTATCCTTACAAAGAGGAAAAAAGTAGAATTCTGCACCCCTCTGTCCTCTGACCCCCTCCAGCTTCTGGAAACTATTCTGGGAAGATTTTTTTTTTTAAGGTTTTTAATGACCAAAAAACCCCCTTACGTCTCTTACTCTCTCCCTCACATCCTCATTAAATTACCAATTCTCTGGCCCTTCCCAGTCAGGACTGCTCCCCACTGCCCAGCCACTTCCTAGGACTTCACAGCTTTCAGTGAGACAGTGCAGGGCCAGGACAGGAATATGTAAGAGCAGCCAGATACTTGTAACTGCAGCATCAGCAAAGCCTGTTTGTTCTGCAAAAGAATTGGCCATAGACAGACCAGTTTGTCCACGGAACCAGAGTTACGTCAATATGGATGAGTTCTCACCGTAATGCACTTGTGCTGTCAAGGGCTCTTACGTTTGTGTCTTTGGTATCATATACAACACTTCTGTGCTTCATAGAACAAACTTGCTCCTCCCACTTGTCAGGCAGATGCGAGGACAGAAACAGGACAAAGGGGAAAACCTACCTGCTAACATCTCCCGGGTGAGGAATACCTTCCGAAGCGGCAGACCCTTGCTTGTAAAATGCACGTGGATTTTGGCTTACGTTTTAGTGATTTAAAGCATGGTCAGAATTGATGGTTATTTCTTTCTGCTCCTGTGCAAGTTCTTACTTCCAGGCCTATACTTACCATTTGAGATGTCCTTGTACCTGCTCAAAATCTGTAAATGTAAAGAACATATGATGCTCAGCACCATATAGAAACACACCTCCTCTTGCAGGATCTGATCCATCTTCACCTTTAGTTTTACGTGTGCAATCTGGATTATTTTTCTTCCTGTGCCAAATAAATGTTGCTTTTAAATAACACTGTTGTCCCTTTTGCACTGAATCAGCCATAAGGTTGCATTCATTAAAAGAAGAAATGTGTGCTTCTCAGGTCCCTTTATGAGACAGTTACCTAAAAAATCCTGTTCCCCTGCACACACAGTCATGTAAGAAGACTGTTTCCATCAACCGGGTTCCAAGACTCTTAGCCAGCACTCACCTGACTCACTCCCTAGATTTCTGGTCAAGATCCTGTTGTTGGTACATTTCTTCAGCTCCTTTCTCCATCTCCATTACTCCTGCTGCTACTTCTGTTAGAGACATAGGAGCTTTCATAAAAGAATGTCATGACCCTCCCCTAATGACATACACACCACTGTAATTTCAACTATCCAACTCTGTAAATAGCTTAGTATCTTCCCATACATCACAAACACTTGCCCTTGTTGAACCTCATTAGCTTCCTCTTGGCCCAGCACTCCAGCATGTCCAAGTCACACTGGATGACAGGAGAGCCCTCTGGTGTGTCAGCTACTCCCCCCAGTTTTGTGTCATCAGCAAACTGTCCCCTTGCCTAGGTCATTGATGGATAAGTTAAATAAGACCAGACCCAGGATTGACCCCTGGGGAACACCACTGGATACAGGCCTCTCAACTTGACCCTGCACCACTGATCGTGACCCTCTGAGCTCTGTCACTCAACCAGCTCATTGTCCACTCATCTAACCCACACTTCATGAATTTCCTAAAGAGGATGTTATGGGAGACTGTCAAAAGCCTTGCTGAAGTCAAGGCAGATGACACTGACTACTTTCCTCTCATCTAACCAGCCAGTTATGACATCATAGAAGGCTACGAGATTGGTCAAGCATGATTTTCCCTTGAATCCATGTTGACCTCTCCCAGTAACTTTTTCTTCCATGTATTTTGAGATGACATCCATAATGATTTGTTCTATCACCTTTCCAAGGATGGAAGTGAGACTAACTGCTCTGTTGTTTCCTGAGTCATCCTTCTTGCCCTTTTTGAAGGCTGGAGTGACAATGGCCTTCCTCCTGTCTTCAGGCACCTCAGCTGTTCTCCAAGACCTTTCAAAGATGATGGAGAATGGCACAGCAGCACTCATGGGTGCCTCCCATCGGGGACCATGGATTCATGGATCCTCTTGTTTGTTAAGTGGTCTCTAACCTGGTCCTCCTCTACTGAGGGAAAGTCTTCCTCTCTACAGACCTTTTCTCTTACCTCCAGGATTCATGAGAGCTGGCTTTAGTAGTGAATAACAAAGCAAAGGCGGCATTTCAGTAACTTCACCTTCTCTGTCTTCCAGCACTAGAGCAACCACCTCATTCATCAGCAGGACATTTTCCATTTGATATACCGAAAAAAACCCCTTTGTTGTCTGACGTCCCTTGCCAGATTCAATTCCAGGTGGGCCTTAGCTTTCCTTCTTGCATCCCTGCATCCTTCAACAACACTCCTATTATTCCTCCCATGCGGCCAGTCTTGTTTTACACATTCTGTAAACTGCCTTCTTCCATTTGAGTTTTTCCACAAGACCCTTACTCATCCGTGCAGGTCTCCTGCCTCCTCTGCTTGATTTCTCATAGGGACGCACCAATTTTGAGCTTGAAGAAGGTAGTGGTTGAATACTGAATAGCTCTTATGGACACCCCTACCTTCCAGAGCCCTTGAACCAAGGTATTGCACTGAGTAGATCTTTGAAGAGGTTAAATTTATCTCTTCTGAAGTCCAGGGCTGTAATTGGACTTTTTTCCTTACTTCTTCCACACCAGATACTGAACTCCAGCATCTCATGATCTGAGTGTGTCTAGCTGTGTGGCCTTTCCAGCAAATATCAGGGTGGTTGAAGTCCCCCATGAGGACCAGGGCCTGTGATCGTGAGGCTACTTTCAGCTGTCTGCAGAAGGCTTCATCAACCTCCTCACCCTGATCAGGTGGCCTGTAGTAAGCACCTACAACACTGTTGCCCATGTTAGCGTGTCCTTTAATTCTTACCCATAAGCTCTCAACAGGTTCTTCATCCTCTCCTAGGCAGACCTTGGTGCATTCCAGGTGCTCTTTCACATAAAGAGCCACTCCACCACCTCACCTTTCTGGCCTGTCCTTCCTGAAGA
>JAAGNO010024956.1:43521-69315 GCA_033439905.1 Ceryle rudis
TTCCCCATACTGCACACGTTAGTGTACGGGCTTTTCAGAGAGGTGGTCAAGCATGCTGGTTTCCTGGAGGAGAGTGGGAGGATATCCCATAGTTACACAGCCCCAGGATGGTTGGCCTTTTGGTTCTTGTCTTTGGAGGTAGCTAAAGAGCATTTGTGGCAAGTCTGGTATTCCCCAGATAGATGCTTTGACAGAAGCCTTTCCATCTTGGACCCCACCCCCCATGCTTCTTTGGATGCAGCCCAGGATACAGTTGCCTTTTGGGCTGAGTGCACACTGTCAGCTCACGTCCACACATGATGGCTTTTCATGCACTAGTACCTCACCACATCCTCCTCCACAAGGCTGTTCCCAATCTCCTCATCCCCCTGCCTGTATTGATACCAGGGGTTGCCCTGATCCTGGTGCAGGACCTTGTTCTTGGAATCCTAGCACTTCCAAATGCCCAGAGGATTTTTTTGAGCTAAGACACAACCATGGAATTCTGGAAGAAAATGAACAAACCCAGGTTATGCTCCTCTGTTGCACTAGACTATATATAAAGTAGAAACCTTGAGGTGAAACAGCACAAATTAAGTACTGCAACTATCAAGTTCTACTGATCTCTGTTACCCTGCCTACATAGTTTGCAGTTATTCAGGCTACTTTTAGCCTTACATCAGCACTTTAGAGTAATAAAGCAACTCACCTAGCCTCCACACAAGCACGCTTCATTGTCCACGCCACATGATAATCCTAGGCCACAACCAGACCATCCAAGGTCATGTTATCAAGGAGACAGATAATATCATTAAAATTACTTCAATCTCTGTGTGAAAAGTATTGTCACTAATGCAAACATGGTCCAAATAGGAAGTCATTCCAGATTAAATAATTATTAAAAAGCACATTTAAGTTAGTTTCTTGCATGGTGACCATTACTACATTGTCCAAGCACCTCATCAGTAAAGCAGTTTCATCCTCATCCACAAAGATGCAAAAACAGCGTTCCCCATCTCCCAAAGGGAAACGGACCTACTGACATCCAAGAAACCTGTCAATTAGCAGGATCCATGTGAGGTCTCTCCTTCCAGCTGAGCAACCTAACTACCTTCAGCCTGGTCTGCCTTGGCTGCAAAATAGCAGACAAGAGCATACAGAAGAAGAGGTACAGATCAGCAAGCCTAAATTTAAGTTCTCCATTGTGATCCACTAATGAGGTAATAATTTCGATTACATTGCCAACAGAATGCCCATCATGGTATTCATATCCAAAGAACTGATAACCTAAACTATGCCTCCTGTAGCTTGAAGGGTTTTACAAAGCTCCCCTATAATTTTCTCCTCTGCAGCCAGAGTCTAGAGATCTTCACTTCTCTTGCCAGGAAAAGGTTTCAAAACAATGCTGTTAAAGACATCAAAGAAGGAATACAACTGACAATTTTCCACAGTTGACTACGATGAAAGCTGCCATTCCTGTTGATGAAATCAGAACACTTTCTGAAATGCAATGACCATACTAAAAGATCCAAGGGTATTGATCAATGTCACCGCGGAAAGCATTAAAAAAGCATCATCATTCAGCTAACACCATCCCAAATGACGCAGCTTCCTAAGAAGCTGAAACGTATTCTTCTTCCAAAGAGGAAATGTGACAGAATTTTACTTTGACCCATAAGCTGTATCAACTGAAAATCTTTACGCTTCACATATAGAATTGTAGTGGAGATTATAGAGCTTCTTTTCTTCAATAACTGCCATGCATTACTGTCACAGTACCCTCGTGAGTAGAAAAGCAGTACACAGGTTTATGGATAATCCATGTCATGATACTTATACCAGTACGTGTTCCATCACGTGTATCTTAGACACAGAAATGCTCCTGTGAAGATGAATATGTTTGAATTTTTCTAATAAGTGTCTCATTCACACAGGAGGTCTGAGAAGTTTTCTATCACTTTGGGTGTAACCTGGCTTCTCAGATATTACTAAATTACGACTTTGTAACACGTGCCAAACCCAACTTCTCTCTAGACTCTCACTACTAAAATACACACACTGAGCTAGGAAAAATATGTACCGCAACATGTGCTCTTATCCCCTTCGGTATTTAACTGAGAAAACAAGTTGTACATTTGTCCGTGTAATAATTTAACATATGTCAGCCAAACATATCTCTATCTTTATTTCAATTAAATTAAAAACAATCTGCAAGTATATTTATGCAATGTTCACTATATACAGGATTTATGCAACTGCAAGGCAATTCTATGTATGCTGATTAATCTATTGTTAGTAAAACATGACAATAGCTATGGAAGTTGACCAGTGAGTGCTCCTTTTCACAAGTGACAGTTTTCATGGCGTGACTGAAAAAGAATAGCTACTAGCCATGAAATGGATTATCAGTAAACCTTAAAAAGAACGTGACGTAACCTAGCAGAGATTAACAGTCTTCTAAATGCAGTAGTATATTTACTTTGAATGATAGTGCTGCTTTTAAGAAAAAAAAAAAAAAATTCACTTTCATCTCAATGAAGTAAGACTTTCATCTGCTCTATCTAAAGAAAGCAATAATTAGACATTATGCTTCCTGGCAAAAATTTATTTTTGAACTGGCACCATAATAATTCAGAAAATAATAATAAAGTACCTCTTTGGTGAAGCCTAGGTACCCCCTACTGCTCATTGTAACAACTTGTAAACAGGACCGCAGTACAGTGCTTTGCCTTAATTCTAACTCAGTTAGGTACCACAGATCTTCCTCACAGTCCTCATAATTTTAGGAAGGTATTTTAAAGCAGGGAGTAAAGCAAAGGAAAATTGAGAAGGATATAAAGTTCCCTGTTTGAGATTTAAAAAAAGTGCATAATGTTTTCATTCCAAAAACTGTGCCACTGTATGGAACTGATGGATACAAGACTGTTTTCCTTCCTGTACTGGACATTACTGATCATCACACAAACACAGTCTCTGCTCATTGGCCAAAGAAGTCTCTCAAGTCTGTTTTCCACTTACAATCAGTTGTCCAATTACTTTAGAACAATGTCCTGCATGCTAAAACGAGAATAGCAAGTTAACCAGTTTTTCCACTAGAACGTCTGTTTTTGCAATTCCATTTCTGTACACTGCATTTCCAGTCTACTGGAGAGTTTTTAGTGTTTGGCATACACATCCCAACTCCTTGGCACCACCAGGTTCAGTGCATCCATTGCCAGCAACAGACGTAGCACCAGGAAAATGAGACTCCCAGTGCAATGAATAGTTCAGGAGGAGTGGGCATTCTCCAGCAATGGTGGTCCGTCTCGATGCATCGATGGGTGTGTGTGCTCCCTTTTGTAAGTTTTAGGAGGAAGCTTTGGGATATGTTGAGAAGTGCTTTGTCGTGGAGGAACAGGTGGTCCAGCAACAGAATGGAGGTCCACATCTTGTGGTATCAAAGGCGGTGATGGAAGATGCCTCCGTGCTACATGTGGAGAAGGTGTCTGAGGGGGAGTAAACGGAGAAGGACTGTTTGGGAAAAAGGTGTTACCAAGTTCACTTTTTCTCCCCAGTGGTGGAGGCTGGAGGTGTAGTGGTGAGCTAGAGAAAACATCTGGAGTTCGCACAGGTTCTCGTGGCGGTAACACCGGAGGGCTTTCAGGGGGGTCAGAGATGCAGGTCCTGTCAGGCACTGAGTACCTTGGTGAATACACTTTGGAGGTTGGTTGCCTAGGAGGGATTGCTGGTGGGCTGTCCAGGTGCGCAGAAGTAATCTGAGGTAAATAAGCATTTCATTCAATAACATTTTAGAGTGGCAGTAAAGAACGGGACCCTGCTATGAAATGGAAGCAGAGCTCTTGCCCTGCAGGTTGCTCTTATCCAGTTAGACAGGAGGCACAGCAAGCAGGTGCAGAATGAAGACAGGGTGTCAGGAAGCAAAAGGAGTGGCGATGCCTGAAAAATATGTTTCTGAAAGTGATGTGGACAAAAAAGACGGAAACTGAATGTGCAGGGGGAGAGCAGGGGTATATCAATACAGGAATTAACAGCCAAGGATGAAAGGAATGAAGATGCACGAGGAGTGACAGAACCAAAGAATGGTCAAAGCAACAATTTCCATGCTAGTTCCAGGTCTGCTTGTTGGGTAGGTCTGGATATCTTCCAGCACTTCCCCAGTTAACAGCTTGGTGTTGGCAATAACACCAGATATTTCTCCAAGAAAATGCGGAAAAGGGAGAGGCAGATGATGCCGAATAGGGAAAAAATAAACTATGCTCAGAAGATGGAATTAAGTAGTCAGAATTATTAAAGGGAACAGATCCCAAGCTGCAGACCACAGTGGCCGTGTAATTGGTCTCCAACACCCTATCACATGTACGATGTTTTCAATTACATTTTGGTAGGAATGTGATGTGCTAAATCCTGCTGACTATAGTCTGAAAACAGCAACCTGCTGAAGAGCCATATACAAGCCCTCTTCTAAGACACACATGCTCCAAATTAATTTGAAGTGGGATTTTCAAATCCACCCAATTCTCTGAAGTCACAAATCATCTCTCACTGAAAACAAGAGATATTTGACATTGGCTGCAACGAAGGCTGGATCAGATCCCTGAATGCCAGACAAACGCAAAAATGTAGCAACGGCTCAAGCAAGCAGACAGGACAGGTAATCAAGAAGGACAAGAAAGCACTAAGCACCACAGCATCAGGGTCAAATACTCTAAGCAACCTTTTCAGAGGACTGAGGTGTGTACATTACTTTCCATCACTATTATGTATCAGTTCTTTACCCCCACTCATATACCCCAAAATGATCCTCTTGGACAACTATCACAGATGGAAACATCACCCTGAAGTCTCAATTTCTCACAGGCAATGTGAGGACCTGGGTATAGCAGACGGGTAGACAAGAGACATTTCTAAGCCTAAATTTAGGTCCTATCTGCTAATTTTCATTCATTTGGGATCAGGACATAGTGAGCAGAGATATGAAGGCTTGAAGCACAAGGTTGCTTATTCTTACAGTTCTTCAAAAACACATGTACTCAAATCTTTAGGAGTTACTCTTCTACGATACCCTGTCCTCTGCTCCCAGAAAAAATGCCCTTTTTTTCTCCTTACTTACTTTTGATGGGGAGGATTCAGCTGGGGCAGACTCTGGTCTTCTTCGTGGAGGAACTGGAGGGGGGACATGAGCTTCATCTGAATTTTTGGTAAAGTTTATGGATGACACAGAAGCAGATCCTAGTGGACATGAAAGAAAAAGTCCCAATAATGATGACCTTTTGTTCAACTCAGTATATTTCCTTTACTGCTGCAAATAAAGGTGTCATAAATAATAAAGTAATTGCTCATAAAGAGCAATAGAAGGTGTTAAAGAAAGTGAAACAACCCTCTAACTTGCAGCTTCCAGGCAAACTGTTTTTTTGAGCTGCTGCAATCATCTCTGTGGCCATCAGTACCTGCACTTTAAGTAATCTCCAAGATCAAAACCACACCACAAAGCTGTTCCCGTACCACAACAACAGTAAAAGAATAACCTGAACCTGCAGTTGATGGGCCAGCCCAACAGAGAAGAAGTATCTTCTGAAGAGGTATTCCAGAGACCTGGCCTGGATGCTTGGCAACATCACTGCTCTGCTAAACAACACCTCCTTGTGGCAACCAGCTGAACACAGGACTAACCTTGTACTTCCTTTGAAAGCCCTCATACATGAAAGGAGACTATGTACACTACTAATTCCTGAAAGCACACCATAAAATATAAGCCTTTCTGTATGTCGGTGAAGACAGAAGAAAAATAGGTGTGGATGGGTCCTGAGGGATTTAAAGCAGGGATTTTAAGTTCTGTAGGAAAACCATTCAAGTGCACTGAAAACAATTTGGAATGGCAGACAGCCAAACAAGGCACACTTAGTTTTATTCTCATGGTGTGCCATCAAACAGATACCAAATACATTCACCACGTGTATATATATCTGTGGCAGCAAAATCCACAAACGTTTGCTTGGAGCATGTATGTGCACTAGAGATACATCTCTGCCTTCTGTTCTGACAGTTTCTTCAAAGACGTGTAATATTCTCTTATGTATATAACATACCTATTTCTGTTCAGTTTCTCCCTTTATAATGAAAACTTATTAAGCACAAGGAATAAAACACACTGAAATTTTTTGATGCCAGGAGGAGGCAAAAGCAACTATTTCTATAGTCACTTTAGAAGACCAAATGTGATTTCACCTGTTTACTACAACATAGTCAAACACATTTTTGGTAGACTATCTATTAGCACCTACTTGCATGAAAAGGACTTGAAGGATCTGAGTCAAAGACACTGCAGGCATCTGTAGTACTTGAAGTAGCAGAAGCAGGGGGAGGGGTCAAAGGTGTTCGGGGGGAGTTTGGTGCAGATGCTGTAGTTTCAGTCTCACTTTCTGGGATGCGGCTGTAACTAATTTTCCTTGGTTCCTGTTGCAGGGGTGTAGGATGTCTCATGGTACCTGGCCTTGGATTAGAGGGACGAACACCCGGGGACTTGAGAGGATAGCTGTATTTTTTGGGCTGAAATGACAAAAAAATATAGTATCAAATAAAATCAAAAGTCCAGAAGATCAACTAAATGTAACTCTGTAATTATGAAGTTAAAGATCTAAAACGACTTCTGCTATCGATGAAAGATAAATGTAAGAATTTTGGGAAAAAAAAAATTCAAAAATAAATTGAATACTAACAAATCTTGGTGGAGGCTTGACATTTCGTGGCTCTATCTCTAGTGATTTGTTGAACAGATAATCTGTAAATTCTGTCTCCATGCTGTTTCCCATTGGATTCAGGTTTTCAAAAAATCTCTGAAATACAAGAAGATAGAAAACTGTCAGGTAAGCTACTTCTCAGTAGCTTAGTACCGTTTGTTTCTACTTCACAAATGAACCCAACTGTTCCGGAGAAGAAAGAAATCAGCATTTTTTGATTTTCAATATTCTGAAGTTATTAAATCTGTCTGTTGTCAGCCCTGAAAGTGGCAGAAGGAAAAAAGTGACAGAGAGGGGGAAAAAGCCCAACAGAGGAGGTAAAAAAAGAAAAAAAAAGGCAACAACAGATTTTATGATAGGTCTTCTGCTTGTCTCTGATTCAGTCTGATTGAATCTATATGAATTCAGTCTGGCCTTATGGTATATCAGCTGAAAGAGCGACCACAAAAGTAGCTCAGTGCATGGACTCAAGGAAATAATGCCACTTACCCTGATGTCAAATTCCACTCTTAAACAATATGGCTGGTTTTGGTACTGCTGTATCTCTCCTGTTATTTCAGCTACCTTTCTTCTCTTGCTAAAGTTTATAAGTTCTTTCCCATGTCGCTTTAGAAATTCAGGGTTGCCTTCTTCTGTTTTCAAAATGTTAGTTAAGTAGATACCTAAAGAGGAAGCAGAAGAGGTTCTCAACATATAGTACAAAACAAGGAGGAAGTCACATGATTAGAATACAAAGAATTCTTAAATAATTTAATTTGTGCACTCAAATTATTCTGAAAAATTCTGTTAGGGTCAATGCCTTTTTTTCATCCAAATCTAGAAGTCTATGCATCTTTCTATTATTTAGGAAACTCACACAAGTGAACACTACTAGCATTTTGCAAGACAAGAGTACACTAAACTCAAGGTCTTTCAACCATTCTGCATCAGTTCAGCTCTACTCCATTAGAGACTCCAGCTAGGTTCAAAAAATTATTTACAGGTTTTATTTTTCTGCTTTGCTCTCCACTCCTGGTTCATGATTGCATAAAATCATTTGAAGATTAGAAAGAAGAGGGTGCTCTCACATCCACAGATAATGTATCTGAAACTGCCATTATGACTCTTCTAAGTATAACTTGAGAGAAATAACTGAAGCTATTCCTATGTGGTCCTGCTAACACTTCCTCATCTTTGAAGCAGAACAGAAAGTTTCTTAGGTGATCTTATCTTTCCTTGAAGAGCTCTGTGTTGAAAGGCCAAAAAATCCATCAACACTACTTTCAGTGTTGGACTGAAGCCTATACTGGACAAGTGTAACGTCCAGAGTTGGAACTGATCTGAGCCAACATCCAAGGAGCTTGCTGAAGAACAGGACAGCCACGTGCTTAAGTTCAGATTTTCTAAACGTTAAAAATTCCAAGCAACCTACTTGAAAGAAGAACTAAGTCTGATGATAAAGAAGGGGTTTTCTTCCCAAACTCTATTTTTATAGAAATGAGATTCTAGTTATAAGAAAGTCTAAAAAAATTAAAACTCTGGCTTTCTTTCTTTGAATTCTTGATGGGGAAGGGGGCCCTCCTTTCTCTACTAGTCAATGGCAATAGCATTTCTAATATGACTACCTTCCATTTAAGGCATTTACGGTCACAACACAGTTCAAACCACATTCAAGTAAATATGTAAATAAGATATTGCAAACATACTTATTTTTACTGCAAACAACATCTGCAGTTAATAGTCACTTTAATTTTTCTTTCACATATATGCAACTAATGTCTGGGCACCTGAAATTCAAACCCAACCGTCCTGTTATGACTGATTTTCTCACTATTGTTTATACTCTAGTGCTTTAGCTCAATACTTTCCAAACATTTATGCATAATACAAGTCATTCAACCTAAATGTACTTACCAAAAAAAGGCACACAAGGAGGATTAATGGACCTGAGTTTTGCCAAGTATTTCTTATAGTGATCCTCGCTCAGCTCATAAGCTTCTTCTAAGATCTTCTTCTGACGACTTGGAATTTGCTAAAAAGAGAGATGAAACAAGTTGTTTGGAAAGACAGGGTAAAGGTTTAGCCCAGCAACAATACTGAGAGTAACGGTCTCCCACCGATACTTAAGTAAGTGAACGTGAGGACAATGCCCCACCATTTCAAGATCTTGCTACCTCTTTCTGCCTTTCTTAAGTGAGGATTGATTTCCTGCTTCTGAAACCAAGAAAAAAGCTCTGTCTATTACACCCTGACTGATTAATCAGTTGGGGGGGTTACCTTCCTTGATCCTTCTTTGAAGGACATGCTTAAAGACAGCCTTTTAGTGTAGCTAAGGTGCACTGCATTACACCTTCCACACCAAAAATGGAAAACATTTCACTGTACCTCAAATGTGTGATCCAACCTATACACTGCTGCAGAGTTCATAGCACTGACAATCTCAAGGACACCATTGAAGTTGTTTAGCTCTTGAAAAACCTGCAGGATCTCAATTATCCGGCTCACCACAATTACTCTTTCCTCTAGGTTTTCTGTTTCTACAATGCATCTAAATACACAAGAACATTTGACTTTTTATTAAAGTGTTGATGAGTTTTCCAAAAACACATATTAAGTTGCAACACAAACAAATATGAAAAAATGTATCAAATTACTTGACGTAGTTTTGAAAATGTTTACAGAATAAACATTTGAAAGTATGTTAAGAATAAAAAGCTGAGGCCATTCGGGTAAAACAGAGACCACCTGTAACATCTGAACACAATTTAAAACCGGAATCCTCCCAGAACAGAATTTTTCACAGTATACTTCTCAGTGGACTCTAAATGTCCAGAAATAGAGTAGATGCAGATTCAGGAAAACCACTTACTTTTCAAACCACAAAGTGAGGTTAGTTGTATGCCTTATCATTTTGAGAAGGTTGGGAGAATTAATTTCTTTATCTTCCTTTGTCCACACACTTCCAACTAGTTCAGATGGCTGCACAGCTCTAGAAAAGCAAATGCACATATCAAAAGTGTAATTAAAAGCAGGAAAGAAGATACTATTTTCCCAAAACCTTTTTATTAATTTGGAATGAATATTTGGAAATAAATCCTTACGGTATCACTCCTCTTCTACAATGTTAGGCTCCCAACATGACTTAGTGGTATTTCTACAGTTTTTTTTAAAGTGTGCAATTATTTCTTAACTTACGTGACTATTAACCACCTCTGTTCATCTAAATGAAGAATGAAATCTACATCTCATTCACCGTAATAAAACGTGAGCTTCCAACACTTGAACAACCTCTCACAGACAACTGGTGAGATCTGACATAGTCCATAATTTGCTTCGCAAACTAGGATATGAAAAAACCCTGATTTAATTAACATTCACACTTCTCAAAGGTTGATCTACTCAGAAAATAAAGAGAAACATGCAGCACAATGCAGTTAACTGTACGCATCAGTCACAGGTACTGCACGTTAAGTTGGGGAGGGTAAGACAAATAACAGGGTTTAGAAAGTTTTTCCTGACAAAATGGCAATACAGCATTGGTAAAAGTCCCTTCACCAGTCGTGGAGCTTCACAGCAGAGGCCCACAGAAGCAATTTCATGCTAGAGAATATTTTGGTTTGTGCCATGTGTTTTCCAATGGAGGAAAGTTACCTGTAAAAATCCGACTCAAGTAAAGTGAGCTGCCGAGCAATTTCTATCGGATGCAAAGTGAGCAAGTCGAAAGTTTCCGTATGTCCTGGTTTGCTTATGTGCCATTCAATTGCTGGAGGTGGGCTCTCAAAAGTAATGTTGTGACTTGGCCCAATGGCTTGTGCCTGCTTTTTCCGGTTGATTATCTTTGTGATTGATTCAACCCATTTCTTCATTGCTTTGCCTGACACACAGAGAAAACATTAATATTTAGTTACTCTTAATGCTGTTTTTCCAAAGAGGTCAAGACAATTTAGAAATCTTTGGATTTAAACCCAAACCCTACTAAATTAAACTTTAGCAGTGCATAAGTGGTGTTCTCATACAAGTCTCAAAGGATTTGAACATAAAAAGAATTTCTCAGCAACCCATGCCGAGCATGCCAAGTTTGCCTAAGCACAATTCAGAACATCCAAATTAGGGTCCTGTTCTGAATCAGGTGGTTTCCTTTCTTATCTCACTTTACAATGAGTTCATGGAAACTAATCTTCTTTTGCCCAAAATGCACCTCTGTAAACACTCTGAAATTTATACTTTGGGCAAGAGTACACGCTTACCTCAGATAACATAGAAAGGCAAAATGACAAACATGGAGAAACTTCTTCCTCTGCTGCATTTAGCATTAAAACTCAGAATAAAACCCAAAGGCCAAATACCTGTTTAGTTCTACACCATAAGTACTTCACGCATGAGGTGGCAAGTCCATTGAAAATTTACCAATAATACACATTAAACTAGCTGACTCATTCTCCTCCTCTTTTTAATTGTTAACAACCATTAAATACTTCTCCAACATAGTATTTTCCTACAAACTGTGCTTGTAGCTGTCTCAGTTTTTCTTACAAGGGAGTAGGCAAGATCTGTACAATCACAGCCAAAAAGTGTCCTACAGGTCTAATATGTACTGTGAAACAGTGAGAAAATCTGTGCTTCAAAGAAATGGTAGCTTCCACCATCTCAATTTTCCAAAAATCACCCATGTGTATAGTTTAAAGAGGACAATCAGAGCACTTAATGCTGTCCTGATCATTGCTCAGTTCTTATTATTTTGCATTATTTCAGTCCCTTTATAACAAAACCAATACTTACTTATCAGGATGTAAATAAGATTCATTCTTCTGAAACAGGGGCCAGACTTATAATAATAATGTGTCTCTTTTTAAAATTAATGTTTATTTTGTTCTTTGTGAAGTATTTAGTAAGAGGTCAGTCTTGTGTTTCTGTATCTGCTCACTGAAAGGAAAAGTGATTCCACTCCAAACCTTTGAAAGGGGATGGCTTATGATAAATTTTAGCACTTAAGAAACCTGAAGTACCTCTTACTGTTCCAATGAATTCCTCCAAACGCTGCAGAAGATCAGCATCTCTTTCAAAGTCATAGAAGTGGTGTTCTACCCAGTGTCGACATACATTTAATACTCTGCAAAAGTAAAGGTTAAGTACACACTCCACAATACAGTCTATCTTCATGTCTAGCATTTTAAGGCTTTTATTAGGCTCACAAGAATATCACAATCAGCAGACCAAATGCAATTATTCTACTACCAGCAACCAGCTTTTAAGCATTTTTCTACTTCAGATTTAAAGAAGTCAGGGTAGTGCTATTGTTCATAGAAACAATACTAAAATGTGGCACACTTACACTGTATAGCCTTGAAGAAACATGGATTTAATAAATAAATAAATAAATGGAAGCGTAAGAAACTGATTTGGCCACTAATAGTCCAAAACTCAGCACAAGCCTTTCCCAAGGCTTTTCATGTCACAAATTCAAATTCCCACCAGGTTTTCAAGCAGCAAGGTCAAAATGGCTGACTGTCCACACGCACTCTCTATCACAATATTTACAAGAATCACGGCTGGTATCACAAAGAGCCACTGCATCCAAAAGATGATACTTCAAAAGACTTAAAGGAGGTCAGTTTGGCTCCCACTGATGCAATACTCACCGTAGCTGCACAGGTTGAATGTACTCCTTCCTAAATCTTTTTAACTCTGCACTAAGAGGCTGGTCTCCATTCTCCATAGCAATACGATCAGCTTCTGTTGGCTCAGGCTCTGGAATTTCAAATCTAGCAGAGAAGATGGATATAAGCACTAGGCTCCCATTTCACTAACCCTTCTCACAGCATGCATGAATAAAATGTTGGATTAAAGACAGCTTGATAATCCAGAATCTTTCCACACATCCGAATCTTACGTCTTTGTACGCACTTAGGAAGATTTGCTAAAGTCAATAATAATACAGATTTCAAAGACAAAAGCATAGGATGCTGGAAGCTACTGGAGCTACCTGAACAATCCTAAAGCTTCTGGATATAACTTGCACATTTTACTTGCAATCCTTGAATTTGACGACTTGTAAAAAATAATTTGGAGTGAATTAAAGCCAACTGGAAAACAAGAATCTTACACATTCTACTCCAAGTAAAAATTAAAAAATAAACAAATAAATAATTTGCATTTCACAGGAACAATATTTTTAATAGTGTCATACCTTTCTATTAGCAGACTCAGCAGCTCTTGAGGTTTACAGAATGATCGATACGTTGTGAGAAAAGTCCGAACAAAGTTGGGATCTAAGACAAAGAATGATTTTATGCTCATGTCAGCAATTACCTAATTTCTTTTATACTTTAAAATAACTTTAAGTAGCCTTTAAAATAACTTTAAGCGTCCTTCAAAACTACTTTAAATATCCCTTAAAATTAAGAATGCCAGCCTGTCAATTTACAGAGATGACAATGTAAACCAAAACTGCTTTGGCAACAATTCAGAATCTCTTAAAATAGCAATACAAAGCAGAATTTAAAACAATTTTTATTCTGTCAAAAATTCAAAACAATTACTTTTTCTTTCACTTCAATTATTAAAAGATTGGATTATTTGTCAACAACTTTGAAAATAATTGATGATTTTATCTATGAGCCACACAGTAAGCAACTTTGGTTTTGACAATCATCTGGACAAGATAATTCAAGAGACATATTAAGTAACTTTGCATTGGATAGAAACGGCCTCTTCAAGGAGAGAATGTTTTCCCTCAACTGGTACAACTGATAATCGGTCAGTTATATTTATTTCACGTCAAGAAAATCAACAGATTTCATTTAAATTAAGTAATTATATATCAGTTAGTTTAAAATATTCAAACACATTTTAAAAACAAGCAAGTATTCAAAAGAAAAAAAACCCCAAAGTGTCTCCTTTAATTACAAAAGCAAACCCATTTGTTTTCAAGTATGACAAAGCATAGTGACAGCATGCTGGCACTGCACAGACCTGCCCAGAAACAAGGTTAACGCTGTTGTCACTGAACAAAATTAATGAGCAATGGCTTTGCATATTAAATCCATATAGGATTTTAAACCACTCCAATTGGTAATTTTTCTAACACAGAGTAGCTGAAGGGGAGAATACAGGATTTGAAGCAGGAGTTCCTACAGGCTGTAATGAAGAAAAAAAACCCGCCTGTATTGTTTGACCTAACACTATATTAAGCCATTAGACTTGTTTCCTGGAATATGGGGTTTTAAGAGCTTTTTTTAAATCCTTAACTATTTACCAGCATCTTGACCATTCTATGAACATTCTACCTTTCTTAGATCCTATTAAGCTCTTCATTTGGGCAGCAGTTTACTGTAATGTGTTGCACAGATTAACTGCACATTGTGCAAGACAGCATTTCCTTCTATTTCTGTTGTACACTAATTCCCATTTCTTAAACAACAGGCTGTTCTGCTTTGCCATCTCTGTGTCTCGCATTCTGTACACAGCATCCACCATAAATAGATTTTATCTGCATGAAAACGAAAGCCTCCATAGCAATTAATATTTTCATATCACCGCAAGCTCTGAGTCATTGTTTACAGGTAGGGTTACTTAAAACTGTGTTTAAATCCACAATACATATTGAATTACAACTAAGTAGATCAGAAAATCAAATCTAACCTTGTTATCTTACTAGCAAAATCTGCAACTCAAAATAGTGTACAATATATGAGCAACTGTTAAAAAAAATACAGACAACGCTAGTTAGTCAGGATGTCTGGTCATGTGATAATTCTCTCTTCAATACGGCCAATTTGAAAGCGAAAAAAGAACAATAAGTTGTTCTACAAGGATTTATAAATAATCACCCTTGAATTCCTGAAGAAAGGAAACGGACACTAGGATGACGCACAAGCACTCTTAACATATCAAAGCTTTAAAAATAGAAGAGCACTGCCTTATAGATAGAAAAAAATTGCCATGAGTTTCAAATCTTAGGACTACCTAACCCAGCTGCTCTTCAGCAAAAATCAGGCAAAGGAGGAGTTAATGAACGTGGAAACACATTAAAACAAGTAAATCTCACCAGAATATGCAAATAGGATCGGGATTTCTAACCAAAGGACAGTTTTTCTCATGTAAAAATGTATGGAAAGCTGCTTCTGCAAAGGAGGGTTCTCCCTGTTTTGCTGCTCCAGATCAGGATGGTCTGGACAGTCTGCCACACCTTGTGGCCGTCAGGGCTGTCTCCCGGTCCTAGCGCTTGCGGCAGTGGTTGGATGCCTCCTACCCTTGGCAGCACTGCTTTATTAGAGCTCGGCTACTGGGCTGTCCCTGTTCCCCAGGGAAACCAAGAAATATTTCAGCTGATAAGCTGGTTTGTGCATTGTCGGGGAAATGAGGAAAGAAAAATAGGGGTCCAACACCCATATCTACAAATGAGATGGACTGCGTGGATCTTCACGAATGAGAAAAGAGTTGCGACCTGATTTGACTACCATTTGAACACAGCTGCATACTAAACTGCTCTTCAGCTACTTGCAACAAAATCGGTACCACCTCTGCAATTATATCTGTAATTATTCCTTATAGTATTTGACCCACAAAACCTAGAGAAGAGTCATAGCTACAGTAAAGACTGTCTGTCAGACCCAGGGCTGCCATAATCAGTCACACTGCATTTGAGAAAAGTCAGAAAAGTAAGAGCTTTCTATTCTGGCATATGAATATGAAATTGAGAAATTAATTTTAAGATCACAATCACACATACACCATCCTATGTAGCACAAGAAAAGCATTTCTAGTCTGTAGCTGTTTGGCTAGGTATCACCAGAGTACTCCTCTTCCCACATCTCCAAGCAAAACAGAAGCCTTGAAGTCAGCTGATACATGTATGAAAGAAGAGCTAAAGGTTTACTATGGGAAGCTGTTGCCCTACTCACTGCATCTCATAAAATGCAACAAAACACTAAATGATTTACATAGTAAATGGACGTTGTTTCCTGTACAACAGAGCATTTTTGGCTGAGTCACTTTATCTGTTTCTCTGCTCCCCTGGAAGAGACAGCACAGAACAGTTAGAATGATGGCATTTTTCCTCATAGAAAACCAACTGTAAAACAGAAGGCATAGAATGAAAGACAAAGGTGTTGGGAAATGATACACAACATAGCAATTCAGCATCAAGTCCATGTACGTTGCACTAAGATCTTTCAAGCTACAAAGGCAAGCTAAATATATCACAAGACAACCAATTCTATTCTTTTGGTCAAATCTTTCAGTCTATCTCAGAGTACACATGTTCTCAGTTTCATCATGCAATAGTTTGGTCAACGTCACACATACCTGCAACATTAGGCTACAAGCAACGTACTTAAAGTTTTATTAAACAGGGGCTGTTCCAAGCAGAGATTTAAATGACTGTGGATGAAGGTGGATCTAACCAACCGACCAAAAAAGAGACACAGATGCAAAACAAAAAAAAAATCAAAACAAACAAAAAAACCCAAGAGACATATTTCAACAAGCCACATGTTCCTAAATAACAGGCCTTCCTGTTTTATGGACCTGGAGACTGTAGTTTGTGGCTCCCTAGCCAGAGACAACGCGTGGACAGCATCGCTAGTACCTGGAGCAATGCCAATGCTGCGGTACCAAAGTCCCAGTGTATATGGAAAAGGCAATTCTCAGTGGTGTGCAAGTTAGCCAGAGCAAAGCAAATCTTCCCAAGGGCACTAATGAAGTACTATTTCTGCTAATTCTCTGCTGAATACAATGCTAGCTTTAAATATTTTTTATTTTTAAGTGTCTGCCTTTCTCTAAGGTAGAATTCTTTATTTTAACTTGCAAAGCTCATAAAATTATGTCATAAATCATGCCTATGAAATTCAAAGACAAAAGCTAAAGTTTATAAAAGTTACAAGAAAATGAAGACAGGCACAAAACCACTCTGGTAAAAGCTGCCAGCACAATATTACATTTGGGTTTCTAATAAATGTTAGGAAAGCTCAGCTGAAGGAAACATAGAGAAGAGCAGTAAAAGTAATGGAATAAACAGATGTATTTACAAGCATTTTAAAGATAAACAAAAGTATTAAACTACACTAATTATATTCTGCTTACACCCCACTTCTGAACAAATGCTCCTGGTCTATACAGGGTACACAGGGCTGAGCTGCAGAGGAACATTTTAGGATAATCAGAGTATAAAAAGTAAAAAGAACAGGAGAAATAAAGAATCTACAGTTGAATATGAGAAGCACTAATAGCAAGAGGCATGAAGTTTTAGAATAACTGATATTGAGGTAGAGTCAAAAAATTAACAAAAAAACCCAAGCCCAAGCTTGTGAAAATCCCGGGAAATTATAAGGAAAACTCTACACACTAAGGTTGGACTGGATGATCACATAAATGCCTTCAATGTATCTTCAACACAAACAAAAACCTAACATCAAAAGTCCTAAAATCAGTCCCCACTGAAATTCTGGTTAAGGCAAGTTCCAAGGCCAAATTATGCAAGTGACTGCTTCTAGCAAGCTGGTATTTGGGCTTTTCATTACACACCAGCATGGACACAGGTAACAGTTTGTCGACAGAGTCCAACCCTTAACTGAAAACACTGGGCCCATAATTCTCTCCCACAATGCCGGTGCTTCATGTGCTATCCAGCTTTGGGAGTCTTGAGGAAAGGCAATTCTTGTAGCCTGGGGCATACAGGAAAAAGTATTGTCTGGAGCTCAATTCCTGCAGGTCCCCCACCTCCCCATCCCTTTCATGAGAAAAACCTTATGCACATGCATATCCCACTCCGTTCAGCCAAACAGGATTCATATTTTTAACTGCTACAGTTATAGAGGTGCATATTTGGATCTCAAAACCTTAACTCAAAAAGTATGACAGAATACGTGCTCTGTAAAGCATATTCACTTTCTACACACTTTATATATTTTGCTGCATGTATTTAATACAGAAAGAGAAGCATGAACTAGAGGCCACGTTGAGTTTTGTCTATGTAAATGAAGTGCCTCACCTGCATACATGTGGTAAGTAAGCCTCTCGATGAGCTTGACAACAGTTCCTGCCTTGATGATGGGGATTCCAGATTTGGGCTGCATATTTTCTTCAAACACAATATTCTCTTCAGAGTCTGGTTCTGCAAATCTGTAAAGCTCAGGATTTGGAAATCTCATCTGCTCCTCTTTTTCTTCCTGCAACATTGTTACATCCAACATCCTTTCCAGCGTGCTTCTATATTGCAAAGATATCAATGCTGCCATCCAGTTGTTTTTCTCTTCAGCTGATTTAGCAGCAAAAATAACACTGTTCTCATCTTTTAAGATGATTTCAAAAGCATGTCTGTACTCATTAGTGTCATCTTTATCGTTGATTTGTACCTTTCGCATGAAGAACTTTTCTTTTAGACGGTATTCTGCATTGCTAGCACCAGGAAGTCTTGGCTGGCCGTGATTTGACTTACAGCAAATCATCAAGCCATCAAATAGAAATATGTGTCTTTCATGCTTTGCTCCTACACGTGTGAGCGTTCCTTCCATGATGAATTCGTTACAGCATTGACCAATGTCCTTACCCTCCCAACCATCAATATTTTTCTGGATTTCATTCATTTTCTTAATTGCTAGCTGTTTCCCCTTCATCTGCTGAGTATAGAACCGGCATGCAGATTCACTTCAGTGAAGGATGGGAGAAAGGCAGCCTGTTAGTATACATGTATTTAAAAACCACAGCCACCACTAAAAGCAAAACCAGATCATCTTTCTGAGTGGCAAGAATTCCACTGAGTACACAATTTCAGCACTCAATATCAGCACGGCTGCAAACTGTAACTCATGTTTCTCTTAAGTACCTCATCTGATAAATTTTCTATGTATCTTCTGTGCAATAAATATTTTACCTAAACACAGGCATCCAGAAGTAGGCAAGGTGCTAGTGCTTCTTGGCCTAACAAATCACTCATTTCATAACTGACTAACCAATTTTAGACTGCATTGATTTGAAAGAAGCACATTCAGAGAAAAGAAGCTGTTAAATGCATTCATGTCCCAGCCTAAATTACACTTTGCAGCACAGAACTTATTTGGCAAAGAAAATACTGAAACAATTTTAAGAGCAAACCCAAAGTTTTAACATGTTTAAATAACCACACAAACATTAACATTAAATTAAAGAGAAGACAGGATAATCCAAGAATTTGCTACAACAGTGCAGCTAAGTACTAGTTATCTATGCATCTATTTCTATTATCCCGTGGTAATTTTAACTAGCCATTGCACAAAGAACTTCAGATTAAGTAGTTTCAAATTCAAGAACATTCCTTCTAATCACACAGAATTGTACTTTTACAGGATTTTTAGCTAGATATTTATTATCTGAGCATAATTAATCCACAAATGCCATAACTTGCTACTTACCAGTGAATTGTCAGAACGTCTCAACTACCAGTATGCAAGGACATAGAAATTACAACAGTTTTAAAACAATAACAAATTATCTTGGCTTTGATGTCACTTCCTCTGAAAAAGAAGGCTTGTCACAAACTATTTTGTTCATTGTTTACTAAAAGAGGAAATTGGGAGCTCTGGATTTATAGCAAAGCATTAAGGGCAGAAAGCAGGAAAAAAATGGAAAAATGTTTACCTAAGCCTTCGTTTTGCAAGACTTTTGGAGCATATCCGTTCCATACTGCTTTGAAGATTTAGTAGGGCAGTTATTGCTTGCTTTAAGCACTCTTTATCCTCTTCATCCTCACTTTTTTCTTCCAATTGCTGTGAACATTGAAAGTCAAATAAAAAAGTGTTACAAGCATTCTGCTATGTGCAAATCCAGAAGAAATCCAACCGTGCTGATTTTGCATGCTCCTGCTTGTTATTAAACTTAATGAAATAACCAGGTGCAATTACTGACACAGGTGAGAGACAACTGTCTGCTAAGAGCTTAAACTCAATACAATGAGTAGCAGTCACCAGCATCCCAAATGCAGACGCGCTCAGGCGTGCATAACTTACCTCAAAACTAGTTTTGATTTACCTTATGCCTCCATAAATAAGAACCCATTAGAGGTGTTAAATCTTAAGAGGAACATGTGGGGAAGGAGATCCCCATAGATAGCATTCTACATCACAGGATCAAATCGGTGAGATGTCTGTACATTTGTAATACATATAAACACTCTTGAAACAGGCAAGCTGGATTGAAAGCTAAGCAGAACTCCTTCATTGCATTTATAAACAGAAGATTACAAGGACTCTCACCTCACTAACAAGCGTCAAATCAGTAATTCAGCTTGGAAGGGACCCTGGAGATAGCATCTTATCCAGCCTCCAGCTCAACTGCAGAGTCAACATGATTAGGTTGCCTAGGGCCATATCGAGTTTTAAATAACTCTCAGGATGGAGAGGCCGCAACCTTTCCAGACAATCTGTTCCAATGCCTGAAATCCTGCATAGCAAATTTTTATTCCTAATAGCTTACTAAGACTTCCCTTATTGACTTTTCATAGTGGAATATATGGAAGCACCATGCAGCTATAAGGATTTCTCTGTCTTCCTCATCCCATCACACAGTCAAAGACAGCAAGGAAGGTTCCCCCTCCTCCTTAGCCTTCTCTTCACAATGAATAAGTCTACTCCCCCAGCTTCATCTTCATCACATGCTCCATTCCTCACGTCACCTTGACAAGCCCTTCCAGTGGTCTTGTTTCAGTACAGAAATGTCAAACGGGAAGCCCAAGCTGGACATGGTTCTCCTGATGCAGCCTCGCCAGTACTAAACAGGTAGGCACTGCCACTCCCCTCAACCTGGTGGCTGCACACTTGCTAATACATCAGTAAAGGCCTTTGTTGCTGTAAGGGTGTTCTGCCAGCTTGTGTTCAGCTTATCCACCAGGACTGTGGTTTTTTTCCAATGAAAAAATACAAAGGGGAGAAACAATAACCAACGAGACGTCGTGGAGAAGTAAATGTTCTTCCTCCATGGAGGGGATGCATGGCTGTTCCATCACAAAACACAGAGGCATCTAACCACAGCCAGCTTGTAAAACCAGGGTACATAAGAGCCTGTCTGAGTACACAGTTACATTCACGTGTTCATATATTAAATCAGCTTTTCTTTAAAGAAAAAAAAAAGAAGCTATAAACAAACTGGACAAGAAGGGTTAATACTAATACTTTGTGCAGAACTGTCGTGATGTAAGTATTATAAGACCTGCCATGTTTTTATCTTAAGATGTTTAAGATTTAATACTTCAATGAAGGTTTAAGATGAAAAATGTTTCACATTATAGTTACTGAAAAAATTGTTGACTACAGCTGTGGCCTAAACATAAAACTGAGATAACAATTATTTACAGGATTATTAAGAGACAAGTGTTTCAGACTATTACACACCAAGAACTGGCTCGACATTTGTTTTGACAGAAGTGGTAAAAGTGAAGCAACAGGCTGGCATGGACCAGAACAAGACACCCTTGGAAACAGAACAATCATGGTGTTTGCTTTCTTGCGTGACATTTAAGTATTGTCTTCCAAAATGAAACTGAATACAACATATTTTAAATGGGTCATAAAATAGCATTGATTTTTTTCTCTGATCGGAGTTAATCATTCAGTACAACAACTATCAATGCCCAGACTACTTTACTGTGTTTTCAGCTTTAAGAACGACCACAGTGTTTTTTCTAGGCAGCTTTGGTTCATATAGTATAATCTATCATACTCTTGGCCTAAGCAGCATCAGGCACTCACGCCTGTTTGTGTCACAACCATGGAAACAGTGCTGACAATGCACCACAACAGGCATTATTTTCCAAGAAGTCTTAGGGAGAATACATCACTCCATGAAGGAACGGACTACCCCTGTCATATTTTCCTACTCTCTAGATTTAACACAAAGTTATTGTCTTCCCTTTGCTTCAGTTGTACAGATCACCTCAGTTAAGAGAGAACTTCAAACAAATGAGGCAGGTGCAGCACTGGTGGCAGATGTCCTGAAAGAAAGCTAAGAAAAATACATAACTACCTCTAATACTTTGCATCTTTCCTGCACAAGAGCTCTTTGCCTTGCACACTGCCTCTGCCAACATCCATCAAGAAAGTTTGGCTGGATTTCCTGTTATCTCTGGTAGCAACCCTTCAACAATAGACAAAGATTGTTTTAGCCTAGTCTCCTTGAAAACAAGCCTTATTAGAGTCTACAGTATTCTGCCACTTGCTTGTAAGGGTACAACAGGAGAGTAAGAAGCAAAAGGTGCACAAACCAGAGGACAAAACCACTGGAAAATTTTGTTCAACATACAAAGCTTATGAAAATATTTCCTACTTGTAAGACTATCTATATAACCTAAAGGCTCCAGTCAAACTACGACAGATGCATGGTGCCTAGCATAAAGAAGAACAAAAATAGCCCATATCCCAAAAGAAGGAAGTTTTTGAAATTTGGGGAACCCTCAGAAGAAACCCGTACAAATGTAGGCTAACATGTATAAGGGGAGTGCTAAACCAAACAAACAGAAAAATTAACCCCTATAAAATTATAAGAATTTTCTCAATGTTGCACCTTATGAACTCACTACCTGGAAAAAAGAAAAAAAATAGTCTTTGTATATTCTCTTCAGAAACATACTGGTACAAACTAACATTCATTACTGCAAAGCATTCTGCTCCTGTGTCAAATTTATGAAGTGATTTTTACAGCAATCTCTTTCCAGTTGCAAAAATTTTGGCATTCATCACAGAAAAGTCCACATCCGAAAGCAAAACACAAGTTTCTATCCAGAGCTGGTGAGAAAGCAATTGTTTAAGGCTAACATTTCCCTATCAAGATCCATTAGAAATAATCCAAATTTCCAACTTTATTATACGAATTAAATCAAATTTCACAGAGTATAATTATGCTCCAGGTTTAACATTTAGAAAGTATCACGTAGAAGTATGTGTCTTAAAGGTAACGTCAAAGCAAATGGCGAATCAGCCAGTGCTGTGAACTACTATGAAGACACTTCTCTGCACACAGAGAAGGAATTTGATAGTTTATATTCTAGCATGATACAATTACCATAAACTGCTGTCAAAACCAGTTTTAGTCAGAACTGAGCTTAAACTACAGCCATGATTTTCATCTTACACCATCCCCAGACAGTTTGAAAAGAGGAGACTGCGGAAAGTGAAATGGCATCACTGGAAAACACAACGTTTCTCTGCAAATCTCACTGATTCTTCTATAGCTGTGCAGTGCCCCCTAATGAATGAATCAGGTCAACGCTAAGTGGTGGGTTTTTTGGTGTTGTTTTGATTTTTATTGATAAAGTGTCCTGTGAATATTATTATGGGAAGGGGGTGCAGGTTTCTGATTATCAGTAGTATTAGAGTTGTTTTGTTTTTTAATAATCTTACGAGAAAATACTAGTTTATAATGATTGCAATGATTCATAATACTATAGTGACAATATCCTGGCCGCTCAAGAAAAACAAACTGCTGAGGGAGGTTTCTGATAAAAAAAAGAGTACTCTATATTCTAGGCCACAAGCTCTTAAAAGATACCAATAAGTGGAAGACAAGGTATTTTGTTTTAACTGTTGCATAACACACAAGGTTTAGGTACTTATAAAACCAGGAAATTCCAAACAGATATAAAAGAAATCCTCCTCATGCAGTGCAAAATTAGACTATGGTAGCCCTTCTCTAATGCTGTCAGAGAATTGTTTATCTATAAAGACAGTGACAGAAACTAAATTATACCTATGATGAGAATATGCAGATATAACAACACCAGCAGGTGTCACAAGGGATAGAAAATCTTCTACTTCAGGGCTTACACCACAGTCTGGACTTTTGTCTTCCTAGAATACTATTCTAAATCTAACCATTGAGATTTGTGAACTAAAGGTTCCCCATTCATCTGGGAAGAGAGATCACAAATTAGCTTCTATACACAAAATACACGGGAGGCAGGGAAATCACAATTGAATTTGCTTAAGCTTAACTCAAGATCACTTGATTGTAGGTGCTAACACCACTCAGTGTCCCTCAAAACATTAATCCAAGAATTTTAGTGCCTAAGTAGACCAACATTACAAGTGGAAGCTGCACACCGCAGTACTTTGAACAATGAGCCTGAACTAGCACTGCTTCAGACAAACCTCGTTACAACCCACTATATAAATTCTTCAGACATCCTGAAGCCCACAGTGAGGCAACAAAAAACCCCACGCAGCTGGCAAAGCCAGCCTGGTCTGTAGTGCGACCTACCTAGCTGCTAGGGAAATGCTGTAGTAAGCAAGCAACGTTCACGAGAACCTGAAGTGCCCTGACATTACTTCTGTTCTAATGCCTCACTGTTTTCTTCAACATGTTTGAGAACAGGGTACCTACCAAAAGGCAATTTTGAAACAGGCTATTTTATGATCAAGAATAAAAACGAAGAGAGCTTCTTCTCTGACAAACACAGGCACGCAGGTCTGCTGGCACTTTGCCAGAAAACAAGCCTGGAAGTTGGCTCACTAGCATTGAGCTGCCCAAAAGCTCTTCTGGACTTTTTGCAATTCCTCCAAATAATAAGAAACTCAGCGTAAAGCAGCAGTATGCTGGGGCAAAAAGGGCACTCATATCCAAAATCTTTAATTTTCAGAAAGCATCAGGAAATCATCTGGAACAGCAAAGGGAGACAGGTGCAGGGAATATTACATGCTTCTGGAACTAGCAGCCTTAAGAGGCAATTCACACAGCGTAAAGGAAACTCCGTGTGTCATATTCCTGGACATAAATGCATAGCTTTAATGCACTGAAATTTCAAAAGTCAGTTTATTTTGGTATAGAATCAGACAATCTTGAGCGCAGTGCAGTAAAAATATGCATATATTTATATAATCATTTAGATTTACATTACAGCAGGAATATTATTTGCATTAATAGTGAAATGGAACTTCCTATGTTACTGAAATAATGGTAACAGGTTTTTCTCCACTCAAAGCTTAACTAAGCCCCATCAGTTGAATTTTTAAAAGTTACGTTAAGTCACAATCTTACATAAACATGTCAAGTATCAAACCTGAGATATCAGATAATTAGTAGGCAAAAGCCTCCAGCGTTCTCTTTTAAGTATGTTTTAAAAGAGATAGAAGCAAAAGAGCTCTCATCTTTTATTTCATATTAAGTTTTAATTCACATAAGGTCAAATATGGCCAGCCCATTGGGAAGCATACTGTACAAGAAAAGCATTAAAACAGAGACAAATAAGAAGCATTTCAAGTACAAGGTTCCTAGTTCTTTCACAGCTTGACTGTGACTTAAAATAGATCTCAAAGATGGAAAATTTAAGTACATCAAACCTCACCTGAGCCAAAAAAAAACCAAACAAAAAAACCATTTGACTAAATAAACATGCACATTTAAGGAACTGCTACTTTGATTACTTGACGTAAATGCTCTTCTTTGGGAAGGTGGGCAATGAAATGAAAATAAATGTTTCAAAAATAAGTTACACTGTTCTGAAGTAAATGTCATTTTTCAAATAAGGATGAACACTGAGGAAAGTCAGGAGGAGCTATTCAGAAATAGAAACCATGCATTAAGTCTTGTCAATTGATGTTTCACCAATTGAACAGTTCAAAGTTTTCCGTAACAGACTTCTTATGTGGTCAATTTGCCACCAGCATTGCCATGAATGGGTAGAGCCTGTCAGAAGACCATTTCAGATTAGGTCTGCTCAAGTGCTACTGCAGCCTGCTCTGTATTTCAATGGGTGTCTGCTCAGCAGGAGTGTATTTTTGCTCTCAGTTTCTGCAACTGGGAAGCAACTCATGTACGTGAGCAATTCTCATTGAGTTTACACAATCAACATTTCTTTCACCAAAGAACAGATATTAAAACAAAGCTTTTTTTTTCAGATTACCCCCTTGATGTTCTCGTGAAACCACTTCCTAAACATTCAGAATTTTTGTAGGTTACTACATGCCACATATGCATTCTATATGCCCAGACACCGTTACTAGGGAAATGCCTATTTTGTTTACAGGAGACCTTTTCTTCTCAGAGTATGGAAAACCCATTTGTTCTACACTCTTCAAAAATATGTTTGTTGGGGTATTTTGTTGGGGGTTTTTTTGTTTTGGGGTTTTTTTTGTTT
>JAAGNO010024957.1:7398-18061 GCA_033439905.1 Ceryle rudis
GGCCACAGGGGGGCGACCTTGGGGATTGGATTTCGGGCGGTGCCCCTCCCGTCTCTCTAGACGGCTCAGGTAGAACACCACCGGGAACCAGTGTCATAAATACCAGAAACAGAAGATTTGCTCAATGAGATCTCTCTGAGCGCTATAGAGAGGATACTATAGGAGTTAATACTAGAAGACACAACAGAATGACTTGACAGTGGCACACTTCCTTTACCAGTAGCAGAGAGCATCCAGCTCTTACAGACCATAATGCTTCTTGGTGCTTCCCAAGACAAACTACTTACAACCACACCCATACACTTTATGGGAACAAAACATATGAGGGCAAACAAAGACTCAGGACTTTTTCATATACCTACTGGCAGGGAAGGAACTCTCACTAGTTATCACAGATATTTTCATTGTCTTCACTCTTCTTAAATCTTCCTCAGATCTCATTAATAAAAGCATTCACACTCTCTCATCCTTCATCCTTCCCAAGCCTCTGGTACAAAAGTCTACCAAATCAAATCAGGACAGAAGGAACATAATAATTCTTGCACAGATCAGAGGCCCTCATCAAGACCAGCAGCACCTGCTTGTGATGATACCATAAATCAGAACAGCTCAAGTGTCACCCACTGCATGAATTCACTAACGAAGTAGCTCCATTGTAGAGATCTTCACAAAAAGCTGAGCAGGACAACAACTTAAGAGTAAAGCTTAAGATGCAAACTCACTGTCACTATTCTGAACCCATTTTAGCACAACAGGAGTCTGGCAGCTACTGAATCAGTCTGCTACCATTTACTACCTGGCTTTAAAAGAGACTTCTAAGAGTATCCCTTTAAGTCTTATCTTAGGAGGTGTCTGTCACCCTTATCTTGTTCAGCAAGATGAAATTGTGCAATTTGTTCCAAAAATGGACTGCTTACAGGTGACAGTGTAGCCATATTTCTTCCTTAAGATATGGCAGGAGAGGTGAATGAACAAAGATAACTTTTTCTGGATGTGGAAGAAAGAAATTGGAAACCTGGTGAGGTGGAGAGATACTTTGCTGATCTGGCAACAAATATCAGGGACAACCATGACACAGGATTGTGTTAATCCTGCCAAAACCTCTAGTAAAACAAAGATTCCTAACATAGAAGAACCAAACGCTCCCATATTATGCACGTGCATCAGTAACTGGAGCAATACCAAGTACCAAAGCATTTTCTTTTCAAGGCATGTGTGAAGCCAAGAAAGGAAACAAGAAAATTACACCTGGCCTTTGTAATAAAATTTTAACCTGATTCTAGCCAAGTCCACATTTTTCATACTTGCTTCAACACAACAGAGAGTCTTCTTAGTGGTTTAGGTACAAACAAATCAAAAAAAAAAAAAAAAAAAAGCAAGCCAGGAATATAATTCAAGAAGTGCAGTCAAGTTTCTTTTAAGAGACCAGAGAAAATCTAAAGGCATAAGATAGAGGATGCACCCTCTTCATAACCCAATGTAACAGAACGTTACTGGTAAACAGCAGAAGTGAGACAAGAAAGGATTCCAGACACTGACATTTGTCAAAACTTTCCTGCAACTAAACGCCTTAACAAAAAGACTTCTCACAGGAGCAATGTACATTTCTTGCTTAACTTTTTAACTGTATTTAGTCACTCTCATGCTAACAATATTTTATTACCTTTTCTTCCTGTGTGTCCTGATGCCAACAGCAAGAAGCATTTCTCCTGTTCTTTCCTGGTTACTATAATTTTCACATTTGACCCCATGTTTCTTCTAGATTTACAGAAGATAATCTATTATCCTATAATAACAAAACAATGATATTGACACTGATAATTCAGTCTCCACATATAGCACAAATATCAAGGAGTGGATTCAAAGGTACCAGAGCAGTACATTCAAAATTTACTGCAGTTGGAATTCCCTGTCTCACTTACAGCATCCGTAACATTTAGATGCTTCTTTCAAAAAAAAAAAAAAAAAAAAACCACAAACCAAACTAACCAACAAATAAAAAACAAATAATAAAAAAAACCCATACAAAACACCCAAACAAAGAAAACAACCAAATCCAAACCAAACAAAAAAACACAAGCAAAAACCACACACACACACACACACACAAAAACCCAACCAACACGAGAGAGACAAAGTGGAATTGACTCCATTCTGGGCAGAGCATGTGAAGTCCCACCTCTGTTGGACACTCCATCATGTCTCTCTGCTATCCTTTCCATTCCTTACTATTGCCCTGACCATGCCCAACCAAAAGCTACTGAGAGCTGACCAGTCACACCCATATACTTTACCTGCCCCTCAGCCCTGGAACCAGGGAGCTAGGAAGCTTGGTATTGGGAGGGGTTACGTAGAATGTGTAAGCACAATACGACCAGAGCAAAAGTGAAGGAGGTCTATGCTAGGATGCTGCTACAAGACTTGATACAAGATAGCTCTGAGCAGCTCTGGGAAAGCTGGCAGGGTGAGATGGAAACCTGCAGTGCTGCAGGCTGGAGAAGATGTGAATGAGTGCACAGTCAAAAGTTCTTGGTGGCCCTTCTTAAGAAAGGAGGGTTCCTCACACCTGATCTAGGCAATGCTTACTCAACAAAATATGTTTTTTCTAACATTAAATGTTTCTGAGACTAGTCCTAGGTTTGATCCTACTCTGTTTCAAAGCTTCCACCTTTCCTCACAGCTATTTGCAGTCTACAACCAGAGCTTCTTGTCTACTGTAATCCCAAACACAGTCAGTGACCTCCAGAGGCTAACTGCCACCTCCCATTTGATAAAAATTCATCTCCTAGGAAGTGACGGCAAAGCAGTGAATCTTCGGAAGTCCTCAGCACACTTCCAGTACAGCATGCTACTGAGCTGTACTGCCAGCCCTGAATGAGGACAATGTTAATAGTCAGTTCTAACTGGTCTGTCAGTTTGATCTTTGGGCGTCACTCACCTGTACAGACATGATGGTATAACGCAGCACATTATCTGCATATTTATATCATTTTTGCATTTGAACAATGAGCACTAGCTTGATTGTAATTTCTGTATTATTTATACTGGAATAACTTGGATTGAAAGAAGAAGTGAATGCTGTAAAACCAGAGAAACTTGCTACATCAGCTTAACCTAACAAGGCTTCTCTTCCTGGCACAGTAATGCATGTAACGTAGCACTGAAATACCACCAAGAAATTCACTTGTATTTAAAAACCTAGTAATATGAAGACCCCAAAGCCCTGAACCTTCACACTTCCTCTACTTGCTTTTTTTTTTTTGGTGGTGTCAGGCAACATTGGGTTCTTAAGAACGGAGGACTTACACTTCCACCAGCTCTACGCAAGGATTTGTCTCACCTTATAAATCAACACCTCCTGCACATATCAACTTGACGCCAGAGCACTGCAGTCTTCCCTATGCTTAAAACACCAACTTCTACCACAGTGCTTCATCTTCAACAGAAAAGCCTTGCTTTAAACACTGGATTAGCAAGTCATTAATAATTAAAAAATATATATATAAAATAAACACACGGCATAGATAATCAGAGTGTTTAATTATTGCAGTCCTTAGACATATACACACACACACCAGCTGCTATTTTCGTCAGAACTTATGCCAGGAAGCTAAACAGGTTTCCATACATTTTCAGCCAAACCCACTACAAAAGCATTTATTTACAAATCAAAACCAAAGATGGTAACCCACCTACACCATCTTGGTTTAAGCTAGATGAGAATGTAATACAAACCATAAGTAGCATTTATCATCCTGTAAAGAACATTTAATACATAGAGAATTTTCCATAAGTCTATTCTAATTAATCTCAGACTGGTCCCATAGGCCACTGATGCTATTCAAAACTTTCAAATGGATTCAGCACTACTTGGATCACTTTTCTATTTTAATTCAACAGCACAGTGTTAATTCTTTGCATCCCCATGTAACTTCTTCGTCCAGAGCTACTGAAACAAAAATTGACAGAGGAAGGTAACTGTGACTGAACCACACACAGTTAGGTAAAACAAGGAAAAGCTGCTTACTATAATAAAGATTAACATAGAAGTATTCAGAGGTGATGCCAAATATTTGATATCAAACGTCCATTAAAGTACACCATAGTCTGTGTCCAACAGACTGCTAAGAAAATATTATTACCAGTGGCTTCCACAACTTCTGTCCTCTGGTATTTTATCCAGTTGCAACACCTAAACAGAACAATAATGAAATGGGCCAGCTCTCAATATTGTTAAGCATTTTCTGGATTATTTAAAACAAACAAACCCCCGAAAACAAACAAAAAACCCACCACCAACAAAAAGCTTCATTCCAGCTTTCTACAATAACAGCATCACAGATCATGATCTGTAGATATTCTTTATGCCTCAGCCAGTAGAGACAGCCCTCCACTCTTATGCTTGTCCCTAAATTAAAGCTTGGATTAGGTATGATGATATAAACTACTGTTTTAGGGGAGTTCTCACTGAGTGTCTGAAAAGGGTTAGCTGCATAGCTACAAGCCATCCCAGTTGCATACCAGGTCCCATATGTCAAGGCTTTAAAACAGCAGGTTTATTTTTGCCTTTGCACATTAATCCTCCACTCTTCTTTCAGACTAAGGGAAGAGCAGAAAACCTTCAATGGTAAAGCTACCTACAACCCTCATTAGCAATATTGCAAATGCTCTAGCAAACTTTCTCTATCTGGATACATAAATGAAAAAAAGTACATTCTACCATTCCCCAACACCACATAGAAACTCATTGCGTAGGTGAAGACAAAACCTACATGCTTGCTAATGGTGCCAGAACAACTAAAACTGGACAACAGGCAGGGCCAATCTTTTTACCTTGGACAATGTTAGATGTCAAACCCAGCAAAAATCTTAAAAGCTCAGCATCTATGCTGATATTGTGCCAGGTGGGGCCTAGTTAAAGCTTAACCTATGGAGATGATGACAATAAGCAAGCTAGGGATCTAGAGCATCCCCCTACATCACCACTGGCCACCTGACAGAAGGACAATGACAAGTCCTTCAAAAAGAAAGCAAATCAGAATGTTGGTGATTTTCCCTCAGTGGCTTTTTTTAATTATACCTAACATTTAAAAGTTCGTAATAGATACCCCAGTCCTGTTAGATGCCCCAGACCTGCAAGCAATACCATCTACTGCAATAAGGATGAATCAAAAAACACAGTAAAGGAGACACTGTACAGTCTTCAGAGACATGAGTTTTCTAGATGAAGACAAAAACAAAACACAACCAAAAAATAAAATTAAATAAATAAACAATAAAAAACCCCCACGCAAACAACCAAAAAAAAACCCCAACACACCAAACTATGACAGGTCTAAGTATAAAACTTCCAAACCAAAAAATCAGCTTAAAAGAATACACATCCCCACTTCTACTAACTGCTTTAAACTGTCTTCTTGGATTGGAAGGGAAAAGATGGATTGGATGAAAATACAACATTTATGGCTTATAACCACCAAAACTGTTCACCTTGCAGGATTAGGCGAGTACAGCAATACTGTACTAAGCTGTACAGAAACAATTTCCTCCATTTTATTTGACAACAACAAATTACACCTAACACTGACCTTTAGCTTTTAGGCGCATTTAATCCCCAAATTCAATGTATACCAAAAAGAATACCAATTCTGTAAGCTTTCTAACATTCCTTTCTGGCACTAGAAAAAAATAAATCAAGAAATTAGTTTTCCAAACAGTTATACAGTGGCAAAATATTCAGAATATGATTACTGTTTTAAAGGAAGCAACCAGGCTTTTCATCAGCTGTTATCAGCTAGTCTGTCTTTTTGGGTTCACGTGACAGTTACGGCTTCCCTTTCTTACTTCCAATACCCCTGCATCATGCAGCCTACTCTTTGACAGGTTTCACACATTTCTAGATATGCTTTATTTAAAACCAATGCTTGGAGGTCTTAACAATACTCTCTATCATCAATTTATCATCTTCTTATGTCAAAACACGAGGGAACTGTGGGAAAAGTATGCGTAAGTTCTTTGAGCACAAAGTATCTGGAGGTTTGGTTACAAGTCACAAAAGCTCAGAACAAGCATTTCTTCTACAGTGATCTTTAAAGGAGCACCAGGAGATTAAATCTGCCTTTCTTCTACAACTGTGGGTGGTTTGTTGTTTTGGGTAGAGGGGTTTTTTTTGTTGTTTGGGTTTTTTTTTTGTTTTAATCCTTTGAGGTCCCTTTATGTTATTTCCTCTAAAGGTACTATAGATTTTAAGAAATAAAAGGAATTCAAGGACAGATGATGAAAGTGATTAGAGGCTCAGAAAGACTTCCATATGAGGTGAGATTATTAAAAAGACTGCCTCACTTAGAAACAAGATGAATGGGAGTAATCATAACAGAGATGTGGAAAATGAGAAAGAATATTCCGTGGAATATTTTTTCATCAGTAGAAAGCAAGTGCATTTCTGTATTCTAAGTGTAAGGGTTTTTTATGTGGGATCATGTAATAATCAGTTCATCCACAAAATATTCTTTTGCTAGTCTCACTGAGATTGAAAGGACAAGAAAACTGAAATTACAATTCTCTATTTGTTAATAAATAAACCACATCTGTTCCAGGTAAATTGTTTTGGGGTTTTTTTTGTCTATTTTTAAATAAAGGAAGAATTCTTACCATTTCAAACACATATCCACCAGTACTAGTAAAGTTCTGAATAGGCTTCAATGTGTGAGAAATTACATAATTAGGATCCTGAATCTCTCTCTGAAGCATATGGTACTTGTTAAAAGCAGGTCATATTGTTGCATAGACTTCTGATGGGATGCAGTAAAGGAACTCGTGTATTTTAGTTGTATTAGAAAAGAATATTTCTCCTACATACATTTAAATTTATAATCCTGATGAAATATGGAAGATTGTTGATCTGTAAGGGGTAAGAGAACAAGAGTGAAGAGCAATGCCTTGATCAGCAGCAAAAAGACTTGAGTACACAGGTTTCTGAGGTCTAAAAAGCATATCCTGGTGAGCATTCAGAGATGACAGCTTTAACAGAGCCTTGCAAGGCAGTCCTGACACAGTGCTCTAGGAACAGAAGTCAACACAATGAGACATAAGTTAGCAAAGCCAAGCTAGTTTGAGCATCAGGAATGTTAGTATTACAACTGCATACACCTCTGCATGGACATACTGCCAAATAAACATGGTGTAACCAAAATCTGAGCACTTCTAGTCTCCCACAGTACCCACTGCAGACACAAGTCCCTTAAGAAAGCACCACTGCACTCTTTAGCTATCCTGCAAGCTACATTCCAGCAAGAACAGTACTTGGTGCGTGACAGCTAAAAATGAAACCCTTGATCCCAAATCTTGTCCTAGTGCATGACTTCAGTCCTGATTTTGAAAGATCTGGATTAGTTTTCAAAGTGTTGCAGGAATCAACTAATAGTGGATGTGAAACAGAGTGAAGTCACAGTAACTGGCGTTAGCATCAGTGAACTGAAGCATTTTGCGCAGCTGTGTTGTCCGCATTGATTCCACCTGCACCACCAGAGCAAGCTGCAGTAATTCGGGTTATAGTGACTATATACTATTGACATGGAGAGGCAGGAAAACTCTCCTGAAAGCATACCCTTCCTAACGCTAGGGACAGATGACTTACCAGAACCAAGGTAACCACACGGCTGTAAATCTATACCCAGCATATAATACCAGAACTGTAAAGCACTTATATCATTACACTACAAGTAATGGCAGTTTCATGCCCCACTCTGTGCTGCTACGCACAGCACAGCTTGGCAACTCGTCCAAGGAAGAGAGCAGGAATCCAGCCTCTCCCTCAAAATACTTAGCCTCCTTAGGCAGCAATGACTCCCCCCACGTTAAGAACGGCCCAGCTGCTCTTCCTTAAAGGATATTCTCTCTTTCAGGCACTGGGAACGTTGCCCAAAACATGGCACTGGAGAGTTGTTAGCAGAGCCCAAGATATCTTATACTTGAAAAGGCCTCGGAGAGGAAGGTATTGAACAGACCTGTTGCCTTACACTGAAGGAGCCTTTTAACTGCAGCAAGATTTTCAAAAATTCTTTTCCCCTCAGATTCTACTATTTACAACCTCAAGTGGCTATATTCATAGTAAGTTGTTCTAGCACTTGTGCAAACTGAACTTGATGCCTTCCTATGGTATATGCAGCTGAAGTTTTGAAACTGTCTTCTTGCCTGTCCATAGAGAAGGCTTCACTTTCTCATAAGAAAAATCCTTAGATGAGCTTAAAAGACATAGGCAGTAACCTATAGGGCTGGAGAAGTGCTTCAAAATCTGCCCACTTAAAAAGGAGACTTAGTAGCCTATGTTACACAGACTATGATAATCCAGTAACTATTTTGACACCTCTCTTTTTTTTCTGCCAGGCTTTATTAAATGGATCTCACCCCATTTACTATATACTGTCTCTATCCTGCTGACAAAACCAACTTTAAGATTTTCTTCACACACTCAAGTCTCCCTAGCTTGTTCAGGTTCTCCTAACACCCTCCCACCAGCTCTGTATTGCTGTATTCACGCTCTGCGTTGGTTTTCTCCACGAGTGCTTGGGAATAGCAGCTTGAACTCCAGCTGCTCTGGTGTTCTTTATTTCATCTTGAAAAGAACATCATCCTGCTTTCTTGCTTCCTTCCTATGGCATACAACCAGTCCTTGCTGCTCCAGAGCATGACTATTTCCACCCCTCCGGTTAAAGCAGGATTTTGAAGTTATCCAGGCAATTTACCCAGGAAAGAATCCCATTTATCTGGAAAAAGCACAAATGGATTTCATGCAGACTCTTGCCATCACCTGGAACATACAACCTACTTGCTACCACCTCTAGCAATTATATTATGAGTGTTGTGATATCCAACACAACTTGAAAAGCCCAAACCCTGGAGCTGTGCAATTACATACAACTCTACAAACTTGTTATGGACTTATATTTCCAGTTCTCATGGTTGCAGGAAGAGAAGAAGAGGCTAATCCCAATTAAAAGAAACCCAAAATCAGACAGAAGTCCACTGTTTTCCTAAAATTGCCTTATGTGGGAGATTTAATTTTTTTAAATTTTTCAATACACAAGTACAATACACAACACCGAATGTTAGCCACGATATTTTATGCTAAATCAGCTAGATTATAAAGCAAAGAGTTCCAGTTTAACTCTTAAATATACCAAAAATCATCCTTGGAGGTATGTAACTTTCTTTCATAGCCACAGTAAGCTGTGCACATTATTCATACTACAACAAACTACCTAGAACAATGAAGAAAAACTAATCAGTTCAACTTTCTAAGAGAAAACCACAGGAAATACCCAAATGTGTTTACTGGTTGATGATTAGCATGTGCGCCCAGTTTACAGCATGAAGAGCATTATAGACTTCAAAATAAAGCTTTAGTGTATAGTTACCTATTTTTACAACATGTCTTTATGCAGCAACAATTGGAAGCACACCACCTCCTTTCCAGCACTGTTAAAGGGCTGGAGGAATAAGAAATACTGTTAATGTGCAATACCAAAAAAAAAACAAAACAAAAAAACCCAAAGAAAAACAAAACAAAAACAAACTCCCCCCCCAACCAGTCTTCCTTCACAAATAGTTAAACCCTAAACTTCAAACTGTAAAGCTCATTTATTGAAACATGAAGTATCTCAGCATAGAAAACAGAGTTTCTGCTGGCAACTCAAGTCAACTAGAGCAACCTCATTTTCCTTCATATCCTCCTGCAGCACATGGGAAGAAAAAAAGAAACAGTTGGTTTACACCTATTTAAGTTAAGAATTTAGGTAAGAATTGTACATTATCTAGAGAGCCAGCTGCCTTCAGCCAGCAGGCCATTCACCAGAATGGCTACTAAATGTACAAAAGTATCGCGAGTGTTGCCTATGCAAGTTTATCATATATGGTATGACCAAAGTATCAACATAGGAAGACAGATGAACGTGCCAGCAGACCACGAGAAAAACTATCCATCTGCTATAGATATACAGTATATTCTTACTTCACACCCAGCTCACACAGATACACCTTTTCTGCTGAGCTCCAGCCCTGTCCCTTAAGTAACTTCAGGAAAGGAACCGTCAGCATTCTCTGCTGCTAAATACAATCACCTGATCCAGCTTATTAAGCAGACCTTGAGAAACTAGACCAAAACCAAGTATTCATCACTGTGACCTAGACACAGAGTCACTTCATTAAATCATCAGCACGGATGACTTCAGTGAGTAAGTTCTCTGCCACTCTCACCTCCAACTAGTTTCTATTGAGGGTATATCTCGAGCATCAGTTTCTGTTATGTCAACATCCAATTTCAGTTTATTTTCCTATACCAGGGAGTACCTCGAGCAAGGATATGAAAGAAGCACAGATAAGAAATAAAACTTCCTTTTAGATCGGCAACCTGGCAAACGTGAAGACGTGCAGAGAAACAGGCTGCAGGTTGGCTCTCACCGCTCGGCACCCAGGGCCCAACGCGCAGTCCCACCACCCTCTTCTCTCTATACCGTCGGTTCCCAAAGGTGGCCCGAACAGCCTTTTCCCGTGCCCTCACCCGCGTCTTGCGGCGCCGGTGCCGCTCCGGGTCCGAGTACGTCCTGTCCACGGCCAGCGCCGTGTCGCTGCCCGGCATCGCTGCCCCACTGCTGCCTCCCCCTCC
>JAAGNO010024958.1:0-31755 GCA_033439905.1 Ceryle rudis
TGGGAGAGTCCCAGACTGGGCCCCTCAGCAGACAGGAGCTGTGTTCAGGAGCTGGATTCTGGTACTGGATACAGGAACACACAGATCAGGATCGAAGGCAGAACGGACAGAGTCCCCATTGGATGCCAGCCAGTGAAGAAGCGAGGAAGAAGCTGGAAAAGGACCTGAGCTGAGCTGAGTGAGGATTGACCCTCCTGATGCCCCAGCTTTATATTGAATATGCCATCTATGGGATGGAATCACTTGTTGGTCAGTTTGGGGTCACCTGTCCTGGCCACTCCTCCCCACCTTTTATTTTCTGCACCCCCCAACATGGTACATAAAGTCCATCAGTGGCCTTGGTCTGCACACCAATTCTTGATACTAACTCCAAACATCAGTTGTTACCACTGCCAGCAGCAGACACTGCCTGTGAAGACAGGCTGCTAACTTCAGACAGTGAAGTTAGTTAGAATAACTGAGCTGAAAAGTAAAATCACTGAACAGAATTGTTCTGTTCTTACTCAAACCAGGACAGCTTCCCTATATTCTATGTCCCTTTAAAGTCACTCACATTACCTTTAACTTTGATTAACCCAAGTTGTTAGATCCCATGTGTGCTTTTTGCCTCCCTGTTGTTCATTCCTTTTGCCTAAAGATAGATAATGAACATAAAATTAATCCTGATACAGACTGAAAACATTAACAGACTTATTGGGCTTTTGCATTAAAAAGGAAAAGGTTTAAAATATTTTTTTTTAACACAGAGAACAATACAATAATGAAGTCTAATATGCATCATTTGCTTATTCAAAATACTTCTAAGAAATTACTTATAAAAATGTCTTCATTGTTGTAATATGAAAACATAATCTTCTATATTGTTATACAGTTAAAAGTTAGTGCAAGCTAAGAAAGTCATGAAGAAAATGATATAAAGAAGCTAATTTTGTTTGTGCATGCAAATATCCTTTTTGTCTAGGAGCACTGGGAAGTCTGAAAGGACCATATATCTTAATTCAAGTCTTTCTTGCTTTTCCCATTTTATCCTCAAAAATCTTATGTTGAAATGCTCATCTGTGTTCACTTCTCCTAGTGACTCCTCTAAGAGTGTAAACTTTTCCTAAAGGTCCAATACCTTTCCGTCTACCCCATAAATTACAACTCCCTTGTAATCAGTTAGTGTTATAATGAAGACTCACTGGCAATGTAGTGTATTTTAATAGACAAATTACTCTAAATTAAGCTCTAACCATCTGTTCCATTCTCATTTATGACTCTAAAAAGAACATATTTTAAAATTATATCATTTAAAAATAATGTAAATGATTGAAGTCTGCAGTAAGGCTTCTGCATATTTGTTCATTCAGTGTAGCATATTTATGGTAATAGTGATGTTTCTTCCTTGCTCCAGGCATGTATGAAGGAAAAAGTGGTTAATGTTTGATACAATAAATTTGCAGTTATTATGACGCATTAAGTATGTCAGAAAAGATATTTTACTCCTAGAGAGTAAATGTAAATCTCTGCATTGGAGCATCCTGATGGGGTACCTGGAGGCAAAGCTTTAGCTAATTCTACAACTTGTAGGGGGTTAAGGATATCAGAGACATTAAATGCTGACAACTGTAGTTTTAATATGCTGGGGAAATGGAGCTATTCCATATCACTTTCTGTATTTGTTAACAGTTATGCCACCACCAGGGATCTCACTAGGATTTATAGAGAAAGAACATGCTGATAGCTATTTAGAGGAAAAACAGTATTTATTTTTTTTTATCCTGCAGACTCATTCAGTAGTAAATTGTGGTACAGATTGATAGAGCAGAAAGGAAAAGAACAGAAAAGACATGTTATTCTTAAAGGATGCAGCTGAAAGTCCAAGTAAATCCCTTTCCTCCCATTGCCTCTCTGCTCCATGTCCTCTGTGGTTTGAAAGTATTGCATTAAATACTTATATTTATCTCATAAGTGAGACAACTTTATTACTGTTGATTTTTACTTCAAAATAAGCATCAACAGTCTAGGAATATTTATCCTTGACTTCATGTGACTGTTGCATTTGCTTGGGAGGCCATTTGTGGAAGTGGCTGAGACAAGTATTACTTACCATGCAGAGATACCTTTTCTCCTGCAAGATTGGACAGGCTTCTGACCTTACTGAAACATAAACAAAGATCAGCTGAAACTAAGAACTAATTCTGACCTGCAGTTTGTCACCATATTCAGTTAAAAGATGGCAGCAGTCACACCAGTTTGCAGTTTAAAAGGTAACGATTTTGCCTGGGCTAAATAATCATTCTGCCTCTATAGACAGTGAAGAGTGTGACAGGGTTGTTTCTTCTGCGTGTTTTTAAACAAGTTGAGTTTCCTTTTGGAAGTGTCACTGTCTATAGAGACAGTGTATTTGACTGAGGCAGGCCAGATGCTACGCTGTTAGACAGCTAAAGTTAGACATGAAGAATGCCAAAGTTAGCATTTACTCATGGCACTCCATTTAACATCTCCTTTTCAATCATTTATAGAATGACATCAGTGATTATAAAGGGAACATCTGCTGATGGCTTTAGGAGGTATTACATTTAGAATGACTAATTTAGTCATATAATTAACAGAAATATGGTTTGTTTGGCAGAATAGGAAAAACACACTATAGAGATACTGATGATAATTGTGAAGGCCAGTAATAGAAATCAAAATGTATCACTTTAGTACATTACATGCCTGAGTCTGTCATTCCAAAGTAAGTGCCTCTTAAAACCAGATGCTCCCTCTGCAATATTTGATGTGTGTTTATAATGGATGGACAAAAGAGATATTACATCTTTTGCTATCACTAAGCACCAAGGTCAAATTTAGTAAGTAAGCAACGGTTTCAGTGTTTTCATTATATACAAAATTATTCTGTTTAATTCCTGCAGAAATGTCTCTGCCTTTGGGGGATTTTCTAGAAGGCAGCAAATTAAAATGGGTCATCTTTTTTCATTTGTCAGGAGTTATACATTTTAAAGTATGCTTTCTTTTTTAACCTTGTAAATATTAGGAAACTAATTCAGATCTTTTCTCTTTTGGCTGAGAGTGTACTGGGAAGATAATGATAGGATGCATGTGGCTGGTTTTCACACTGGATCATAATGAACCTAACAAAGATGTTCCTTCTCTAGAATATCAATCACTTGAATTACGAAATATATTAATACTGGACAAAAAGTGATTTTACTCTAAGTAAAATTTATTGACCTTTTTTTTATTTAAACAATTAAAAGTTTTGTTTCCAGGGTCTTCGGAATTTATTTTCCAGTTGCTCATTTATTATTTAATATATAACTTTATTCCATGCAAATTTATAAACTAATCTTGTAATGCTGAACACTTTCCAGTATACATTTAAGAGTTGTTATTAAGGCTGTTTATCTGTAGTTCGTTCCTTTACATTTTCCACTCTAGTATTTATAGTATTTTATTTTGATAAGCTTTTACAATCTATTTTCATTTCATGTGTTTTAATTAGGAAAAAATGCTAAGAAATTAATCTTGTATTTGGGAAAAGAAAGGCAGAAATCTATCCTTCCCTTGCTGTTCAGAAGTTCCCTATAGAATTCTTTTTTCTTCAATCTCATTGAGCTCCCACTTTTGGCAGATTTCTGACTATCTGGTACTGTTCTGCTCATCCCAGGAGGAACGGAGTCATAAGCAGAGCAAAGGTGAGGTGTTGAAAGTTCATGATAAATTAATGTTCTTATATTGTTTCATGATTTATACTATGGATATTACTTCTATCTAGATGGAATCTTTTGGTATACATGTGTACATATTCAAAAGAATTACTTGGCAATTTTTTTCCTCAGTGGGAGCTGAACTTTTGCTTATATAGTTCTTTATCATTCAAGCTTTTCTGGTGAAAAGGAGGATCAAAAAAAACTATTACAGAGGTAGGAAAAAGAAACTGGACATTTTCAAAATTACTGAAAAGTTGTTTTTTTTTTTTTTTCCTAGAATTTTATTCACTAGCATTGATTTAATGATAAAACTTAAGGTGCATTTTTTCTTTAGTGGAAGTTTTTTACTAAAAGAGAAACTAAGTCTCATTTTCTTCCTGTCTAAATTTTCCATTTGTATTTAGGAGGTGATAAGTTTGGGGCCATAGTGACTATTACTGTTCCTTTCTATGCCCTTTGAGAGCTCAAACTATGAAATGAAGCCAAAGCTGCAGCTGCAGCAGCAAACATGCACTTATATAATGAGAAACATCTTTCTGTTTTCCCCTTCCCCACAGTAAAATTCTGCATAAGATGAAAAATAACACAACGTGTTTCAATTCAGCCACAATCTATTACCATTTAATTTTGTAGAGATAAAATTAAATACAGGTTTAACAGATATTTTCATAGATTTTGGTTTTTGCACATACTATCACATGTACTATGCATTCAGAAGGGAAAATAAATTCTTCAGTCTTTTTTGCAAATTAGGTTCTTATTTTTCAGTTTTATATGAATATTTTCAATTGATAGCAATTTTATACACAAGCATCATCCTGACATAAAATTTTGGTACTATTTCTTGTAATACTTTTATACAAATGAAGCTCAGATTCAGTGTGTTGTCATGTCAGCTTCAGTTTTATTAATTCTAACATTCATCTGTTGAAGGGGTAATGATTTATTGTGTTTGGAAATTCCACAATACCCTATTTTGCTTTGACAGCTGTATTTATTTCAGTGAGTTAATTAATGGGAATCCAACTCGTTAAGACGATTTTCTGATGTGTCGACAAAACCCAAGAAACAGCTGACAACTACACACTTTGCTTTCAGGAAGAAAAAATGGTTTCTTTCCTTTCTTTCCCTGCTCTTCAGGTATAGAATACAGAGATTGTCCCTTGGAAAGAAGAATGAATCCAGGCAAATCTTTCAGTTTCCCTTTAAAATCAATTTTTTTTTATTAGTTCCTTTTTAAAATTTAGCTGTAATATTGCTAAATTAAAACCAAAACAGTTGAAGCTAAAATAATTCTATTGTTTTCTTAACTATCTGAACTACTTCCCACAGTGAATTAAGCAATGTGATTAAAGCAATTTGTTTTCTTCCATAGTCTCCTTTATTTGGCAATCTATGATCTGAGATGTAGGAATCTTTAATCCAGCATTTAAAGGCATAATAAACTATTACTGTGGCTGAAAGCAGAAATCAGAAACATTTAAACTGACAATTAAATGCAACTTTAAAAAATGTTGGATGAATTTGACCTTATTTTCAAGCATCTCATTACACTGAGGGCAATTAATAATTGACATTTCTTCTCATGGCAAGTGACAAATTCATTATAATTTGGAATCATGAAATCAGAATTAGAACTCTGAAAAAAATGTTCTGTAGCACAGTTAAAAATTAAGACTGATAATGTTAATTTATAGTAAAAAGAAAAAATAATAATTTCACAGTATGAAATGACAAGGAATTATTTCATCTTTGTTATTTAGAAATTGGATAATATGATTATAGTGGATTCTTCTGATCTTAACAGTTTCTGTCTCTACAAAAAGATGCTCAAATAATACATGGTATGAGTACAAGCAGGAGATAGTACATTTTGAAGTGAAAGATGACATCAAGGAGGCAGTCTGGTTTAGCAATCAGTGCATGGATTCAGAAGTCAGAAATTCTACATTCTATTCCCATATCTGACATTGATTAGCAAGTCACTTTAGGACTTATTATCAGAAGTCAGATATGCAGCTGATCATCTAATTAAGATCATCATGCTATTAGCATAACTACATTTGCAAATCATGCATGCAGAGCTTTAGCCTTTGTTTAACCTTGATCTGTGATATGAAAGCAATCTATGTTATGGATTGATTCAACAGTCTTATTCCATGATTTGAGCAGCTCACAATTTTTAATATATTTATCCTCATCAGATTCTGTCCAACTAGGTATTATTATTATTATCCTTATTTTAAGAAAGTGAAACTGCAGCACAAAAATATAAGGTGCTGATCTGCAAAGACACTTAAGCATTTAAAGATGCAGTGGATCAATTAATGACATTTTCAGAAGTCCCAAAGAAGATCACATTCTTAAGTCCTATATACATTTAAATGACATTTTAAGTTCCTAAATCACTTTAGAATATAGTTCTGTGTCATGTGAGCTACGGACTTTGAAGTCAAAGCCCAGCTGGAAACTGGACCCACATTAGCAAGTACCACAGATCAATATAAACAGACTAATACATAGTCTGTACTGGATATGACTTTCACACATTTCAGGAGGCTTTAATGCTGTGTTAGTTCTAGCCATGCTGTGGACTGAATGCTTGCCAAAGTTCACCTTCTACTCACTTTTGTTCCATAGTCCAGTTTGTGTGGGGTACAAGACCAGTCCGTAATATGAATGAAAGCATTAAATGGGAATGAATGCTTCAAATTTGCTTCAAAAGATGCCACCTGAGCTAAAATGTCAATGTAGGCTCACTCTGTGATTCTTAGAATCAAAACAACTTAAGAAGTAACTGGATTTCTCCTTGCAAATGTGGAGGATATTGATGCCCTTGCTTAAAAAGTTAGTGAAGAAATTTAGTAATCTGAGAAGTATGATAAGATCGTTTAGAAGTATTGCAACAGAAAATCTGGACAGAAACAGTTACAATTAACTTAAGAAGGCATATACTTGGTTTATGGAAGGCTAGCCAACTTAACAAAGCAAAATATTTAGCACCTGTCCAACTTTGAAAATATTGCTGTATTCTGGGATTATTTTAGTAAATATTCCCAGTCTCTCTTGGCCACGTTTATGAGAGAAAGCAATAATTTTCCATCCACTGCATTGCTCTCACATTTTCATGAATTTTCCATATGATGAGAAAATGAAAAAAATGTCTCATTTCAATGTTACCAAGTATATGAGTAAAATGAGAAACATTTATGAAATTAAATACTCTTCCATGCAATAAGGTGAAAAGGAGATTAAAACTTTAAAGAACAAATATGATTGAGGGTTTCAGCTGGGTAAATATTTCACAGATCTCCTGGAATATGCTCTTTAATTACTAAATCCACTAACTCCTGTGTTATTCTTTTGAATAAATGAATTGTGTCACTCTTACTTTTTCTGGAGGAATATCATAGACATATGACAGGTGCTCTGCGAACAGGTATTTCTTATCTAAATATTTTAATTTTTCCAAGCTATGAAATAAACTTACATCCCAGTACATATGAAAAAAACCAACAACAAAGCAAAACAGTCCATGTGACAACTGCAGATGGACAAGATTGTCTAAGCAATCAAAATTTCCTCCCTTTTTCTTGTGCTTTTGTAATGCTGAAATACTTAAGTACTAAATACACATGAGCATTACTCAACAGAGGTTAGCAAAAGAATGCTGGAAAAAAAAAAAAAAAAGCCTTTTCATGCCCCGAAATATTACATCAGAGTTAAAAATACAGGATATAAACAACAGATATTGAAAACACCCAAATGAATTGAATAGGGTCAGAGGTTAGTAACACAATCTGGAAAATCGATATGTTTTTTAGACCAAATAATTACTTCTTTGTATCTGGATTTTATGTTTTTACGTATGCATTTATTTATTTATTTTCTAGGACCTCAAGTATGAAGTAACTACAGTAAGTCTGTAATATTATTTTTCCATGTTCCTGAGTGAAAAGACATCTTAATCCACATCCTTTCCATAGCTTTGAGTCTGACTTAAAACTTACAGCTTTTATGAGTTGTAACAAATACTATGGATGACTCTAGAGGGTCTTTTTTCACTCTAGAAAATTAAGCTACTTCTAGACATTTTCCAGGTGTTACTGCCAAAAGGATCTGTGATATCCTAATATTCCCTTCAGAGTCTGCTAGTCTGATGGAGAAATTGAGGGAGATATGTTTATAAAAGTATACTACTCTTCTCTCAGTACTGTGCATGTAAAACACTTCAACTGTCCTTTTAGTATAAATACTACCATGCTTATAATGTATTTCCATTTACATCATTATTATAGCTTGGCAGGTAATTTACAAGGTCCAAACCTAACACTCCACATTACCCTGCCTAAGAAAATATTTTAAACTAAAATATATATAGTTTTCCTTTATAATTGGTGAGAATACTTTCATTTTGTCAGCATATTGCCTCTTCTGCCACACAGATAAGAAGATCACAGAATCACAGAATGGTAGGGGTTGGAAGGGACCTCTAAAGATCACCTAGTCCAACTCCCCTGCCAGAGCCCCTGTAAGTTCTCTAGACATTATGGAAATAGAAGGCTACTCATAAACAACAAGTTTTCCTAGACTACTTATCCGTCTACTACCTGTTACCTTGGATGCTATTTAAAAATTAAAATTTAAAAGAGCACGTTGTGTTCTTCTACCACAGACCTCTACAACAGTTTCTCTGGAGAAATGCTCTCTCTCTTTTCTGAATACTGAACAGGTGGGTGTAAAAGGTGAAACATATTCTGTGTTCTCCAGTCTGATATCTGAAGCCTTTTTCTTGGATTTTCCTTGAGAAATACAAGGACTGAAAATGTCTACAGATCTTACAAACATCTACTTAGGGATTTTTTGTTTTTTACTTTTTTAATAAATAGTCTTTATGTCTTCAGAAATGTATGGAGATTATTATGAAAGGATGTTGTAATGCAAAAGTTGGAATTGGAAATCTGTTTTATTAAAAGCTGATACAACCTGACATATGTCATAAATGCTATCAATGGCTTCATAACGGCAGTACCATAGTGGGTGTTAGTGAAAAAAAACAACAAACACCTATCAAAGGCATATGGAAAATCTCTATAGAAAAATACAATGATCCTTGACATTTTGGGCATAAACATGAATGATTTGGTGTCTGCCAAGATACCTGCTAAGATGGATATAAAATAGTAGAGTGCATTTTCAAGGTAGCTTCAGAAAGAAGCCACAATATATCTAAGGAAGCATCATCAAGGAAAAAGCCTTTCTGGGAGACAATGATGTGAAGACCTGATGCACCTAAGTTATTTGTTGAGTTTATAGACAACATGAAACACATGACAAGATGAAGCAGGGAGCAGCAGCGTATGGAGTGACATACACATAGGTCATGGTGAATCCTAGCAGTGGTGATGTCTTTCATGATTAATCAAAGCAGAAGCTGATAAACTGCAGAAAACAGTTTTGGAATTCCTCAGTTTTATGTAGATTGTCCTAAATGATGGACTTTTTCAAATCTGACAGAATGCTGCTAAAGGCAAGAGCTTACCAAACAAAAACAAAAACAAAAACAAACCCCAAAACCAACCAACCAACCAACCAAACAAACAAACCAACAAAAAAACCCAAACAAAAAAAAGTGAGATATGGTTATGGGCGAGCCGTTCATATTACCAAAAGAGTTCACTTCATATTGCTTATTTTTTCTCTCCTAGCATCCAACAACGGGACAACCCAGACACTGTTCCTGATTCAGGTGAGAACTTCAACTCATAATAACATCAGGTTTCTACAAAAAGCTACACTCAGTACCAGCCACCTCTTTCACTGAGACTTGCTGAAGTAGAAGCTTTTTAATGTTATGCTTTGTTTTTCATCTACACAAATTGGAATTAATCTTGTATTTTATTATCTTATAATAGAATCATAGAATGATTTCAGTTGGAAGGAATGTTAAAGATCATCTAGTTCCAACCTGCACACATGGGCAAAGACGACCTTCTACTGGACTGGGTTGCTCAAAGCCCTTTCCAACCTGGCCTTGAACACTTCCAGGGATAGGGTATCCACAGTTTCTCTGGGCAACCTGTGCCAGTGTCTCACCACCCTCAGAGTGAAGAATATCTTCCTAAAATCTAATCTAAATCTACTGTCTTTCAGTTTGAAACTGTTACCCCTCATCCTATCACTACATTTCCTGATCAAGGATCCCTCTCTAGCTTGCCTATACGCTTCGTTGAAGTACTGGAAGGCCACAATAAGGTCTCCCCAGAGCCTTCTCTTTTTCAGGCCGAATAGTTCCACTCTCTTAGCCTGTTCTCACAGGGGAGGTGCTCCAGGCCCCTCCTTACCTCCTTATCCTCCTTATCTTAGGAGGCAGTCAGATGCCATGACAACAGCGTTAGAAGTTGGAAAGATATTATTCAACATGACTAGGGAGGTCAGGACACATTTTAATTATTTTGTAAGATTTATCCATCTGCTCTTTTCTGTATTGCCTAATACAAGTCTATTCATATCATCGTCACTCTGGACTACGCTAGTGTAATCCAGACTCTGAAAGGTGAGCACAAATCTGAACCATTCTGACTCACATACCTGCATCTTCTCTCCCCAGAAACCAGGGCCTAAAGAGAGTTGATGAGTCCACCTCGGGTCTTACCTGTGATGGAAAATGAACAGGGTGCATGTCTGAGACTGAAATCTGGGAAAGGCTTTGCAGTTTATTGCAAATGGAGGCAATACAGAGTGCTTCTAATTTCTAGTGCTTTTTTCTGTCATGACAGATGACAAAACAGAGGGTTTTGCTCATGATTTAGTCTTTATTTTATGGTGGTTGTATTTTACTTCTTGTTTGGTTTAAAGGCATGTGACAGAACAGCAGCAAGAAAGGCTTCCTCTGCTTTTCCTGGCTGTGGGAGTCTGTGTCAGGTGGAGGGGGGGTTGGAAAGGAGGAGGTTGCAATGTCTGCATGCTGACTGAAAGACTCCTGACAAAGCACATGGCTTACTTCTTGCAAAGGAGCAGATCTACAGCCAAGCCTCAGAGGTCAAGGAGAGGATACATTCCTAGAGACCCAGGGGAGACTGTGTGAAGGTTGCTGCAACCCAGGAAGGCAGTGCAAACTGTTGGACTCCAGAGCAGCTGGAAGGAGAGGCTCATTCCGAAAGGAAATAGAAAACAGGGGGAAGATTTGTTTTCAAAACTTTTATTTATCTGCATCATCCAGAAGATTTGCATTTGCTGTCTTTAAGGGGTTGTCTGTGTTTATAAGAAAACAGAGATTAGAAGTACTTTAAGGTTTTGGGGTAGGCTTATTCCACAGGTAGGGCTGGTTAGTACTACCACAAGGCTCAGACCTCCTTAGAGGCACATCAAAACCGCAAAAGCTTTTGTATAAACTTTCTGGCATGGGGGGCCTCTCTTCTTCATTTGAAAATGACTACACAAATATTAGTAAATTATCCCTGGTGTAATTCATTTGGCCCATCCTGCTGGTAGAAGTAGACAAATGGCTACAATCATGGAATAGAAACCATGGGAAAACAAGCTTGCTGTTTAACTCTTGATGTTGATCTAATTAGTGGTGACAACTAGTATCTAGTTAGTACAAGATATTTAAGAGCATGCTCTAATATTATTTTTCTGTTTCGCTCAATTTTTACCTCCTTTTCTATCTCTAGATGCTAAAATCAAACATTTCAGTTTTGCAAGACAGCACCTGTCATATAATACACACTGCAAACAAAGTATATTTTCTATTCTGTTTAAGACATAATTTATTTATAAAATCTGTGGTTCAACATTGCAAATTCATAGGTGTGTGAGTCCCCATACAGTCAGCCAAGTTCTTTGCTGTCTTAGATCCTCAAGCAATCCTAGTACAATGCAAGAAATGAATAAGCTATAGGACCAAACTACCAACAAAAGAGATCAATCCCTCTGTAAACTGACCATAAAGCATTACACATTTTTTTAAACCTCTTCCCTACCTGTTTTGAAATAAATGGCAGTGTTACTGAAGGTGAACCAAAATGTAAATACTATATGCTTTGTAGAAGTGTTGTATCCTAAATTTGAAAGGTCTTTATTGAGCCAATCTGCACCACAGTTTGCTTTGTTAATAACTGCCATATTATACTAGGTAGCTGAGATGCTAATGGGTGGCTGTGAGTAACAACTGGAAATAAGCATAATTCCAGTCGTCTGATTTGGACTTTCTTGAGGTATCCAACAAAGAAAGTGTGTAAATAATTCAATATTGTGAAATGAGGGGTTCCTGTGATAATGGTTTGAGGTTTGTGATTATATATATGTGCAGACTTACCTTCAGAAATTACAGTAGATTTTACAGACTGTTGGTTTCAGAAACATGCTGGTTTATTTTATTATCCTGGGGAAAAAGGTCAGGCACTACTGTCACCATTGTAAGCATCTGTAAAGGTAGCTTCTTATTCTAAGAACCAGGAAAGTTCTACTTACCTGTAGATGCAATGAAATAGCTGTTTGTATTTATATCAGTTTTTGTAACACTGGGATAATTATTAAAGGACAAACATTGATATTGTTGCTGAGGATGATCCAAAGTTTGACAGATTGATGCTTCTGAGAAATCTTTCACTGTCAGCATCATGTTATCCCTGATTATTTTACTTACAAATAGTAAGCTGCTTACACAATCTACTTTGCCAAAAGTTACTTAGCCAAGAGAAGTGTCAAAATCACTATTAAGATAAAGACATCTGCTTCTGCATTGGAACAGCAGGGAAAGCAAATGCTGATGTAGTTTTCAAAATAGTGAACATGAAAAGTAGAAGATGCAGCAGAAATGTGTTAAACAGTGTATTGGTAACTATCAAAGGTTTGTTAAAAGGACAAGCCCCAGGGAAAGCCTTCAGGACTTCCAGAAAAGGCAGAGTATCCACACAGAAGGTAAAATGCCTTTACATCATACTACAGTGTGCCATAAAAATATAGCACTTGATGAAATGGAACCATTGGCAAATTTGATGGCAATACTAAATCAGCCGAGTGGCTGTCAAGAAAAACAGCGAATCTGTTCTCCAGGCAGACCTTCATAAACTTGGGGAGGCAGCCAACATCAAAAACTTCAACAAGGAGTCCATAGCTCTGCCCCTGTGGCAAAACAACCCCACAACAACTCAGGATGGGGCCTGACTGACTAAATAGCAACAATGATGAAAAGAACTTAGGGTTTACTATGGACACCAAGTTGAATGATAGCAAGCAGCATGCTTTCATCTTGAGTAAAATGAAATGCATATTGGGCTGCATCAGGAGTTGCAGGACCAGCAGACTGAGGGAACTTCCTACACACTGTACTCACCACTGGTGAGGCCACACTGAATGTTGTATCCAGTTCTGAGATTTCCAAATCAAGAGGGATATTGAGAGACTCAACAGAGTTCAGTGGAGTGCTATCAAGACAAGCTAGGCTAACGTACATGACATAAAAGAGAGGCTGAGGGATCTGAGCTTCTTTAGTCTAGTGAAGGGCAAGGGTGATCCCACAGCAACCTGCAATCACCTGAAGCATGTTTCCTATCAAAGACAGGAAAGCTCAAGCTCCACCTGGTAATGGCAGATGGTGTAGTAAGAGACAACAGCCACAGATTGCACCTTGGGAGCTTCAGATTGCTGAGGAGGAAAAACTTTTCCACAAGGAGTTTGGTGTAGCTCTGGAACTGGTTACCTATGGAGGTGGTGGAAATCTCCATCCTTGTTGGTTTTCATGACTCAGCCAGACACAGACAGAGCTGACCTGACCTACTTAGGTGACAGCCCTGCTTTCCCATCATTTCACAGTATCAGATTATTCACAAATTTTCTTTGATGGATAGCTCAACCTGCTTTGAATAAGAGATGGGACAAGAGATCTCCAGAGGTCCCTCTCAACAGGTGTTTCTATGATTCTATAAAATAAATCGAATATTTAGTATTCAGTTAGGAATAAATTAATTCATTACAGAACATTGGGTTTGTTACTCTGATGAGTAAATCAATGGTTTTAAATTTCTGATTTTGATTGTTCTGGCTTTTTCTATTATAGCAATTCTAGAGACAGCTAGAAACATGTCATATTATAAAGATCATACGGGGCTATTATTGTTCATACAGCAAACTAAATGTGGGGACTGAGAAAGAGAAAAATGTAAATTATCACTGAAATGTTTCCTCAGTTCTGTGCTTATTTATCCTTAGTTTTAAGGTAAGTGTAACACTTTAATGCAATACTATTTTTCTTTTTTCTTCTCTAGTAATAATGTATTTTACTCATAATTACAAAATGTTGTCCAAACATCTGCTAGAACAGTTTCTCAGAGCCCATAACTGATAATATATTCAGTAAACTGCATTGTAACTTTGAAGAACAGGTTAGGATAAGAAGTGAAGAATAATATATTTTCTTAATTGAATCTGCATGCAGAATGCAGGGTGGTTAATTAAAATGTGGTCTGGGCAATGGCTTTTCTATTGACAAAAGAAATTACGATATGAGCTTTACATCTTTTAAAAGAATAGGTCAGATCCTGATTATGTTCATGTTGGCATAATTGTAGAGTGTTTCTGTTGATGCTAATTAATATTTATACCAGTGCTTCAGAATTAGAAAAACATTTCTAGCAATACAGTGCCTCCTAACATGATATTTGATGTTGATTTAGTTTCGGAAGTAAAAGAAATAAATGAGCAGTGCAGCTTCCTGAAATATAAATTGATATAAATTTATCCTTAATTTTTAGTTCATGCAGAATATAATGGAGAAAAAATTAATTTTTCATCTCTTTGTAAAGTTCACTTTTTCACCGCAGCAATTGATAAATAAAATTCACACTCAGACACTTATGATTATTGATAATGTAGGGATCTGAAACAGCAGTAACAATTAACAAGAAATTATATAACCCATTATTTAAGCAGCAGCTTTCTTTAATTTCAAAATAACACAGTCTTTTAAAGAAAAATTAAAATTTCACTTTCTGCGATACTGGCAAAAGTAATGATTTAGAAAAAATTCCTCTTAAAGTTTGCGTTCCCCTGATTTTTGTTGTAAATGAAAGGGTTAATAGAACATTTTATTTCATTTCCTATTTCTGGGGAAGGGCAAGACAAGAGATGCTGGCCTGTGGTCAGAAACAATAATGTCTTGTATATAATAGTGTCGTTTCTTCTGCTCTATTTTTGTGCTCTTGGGTATGTATGTCATGAAAGCTACTTTTTTTTTTCTGCTGTCAGAGTTGGTAATTCAGTCAAAAGTTTCTTTCTGTGCATTGAGGCGTATTCATAGCCAAGTTATAAAACAATTATTTATATATTCAGCACAGTGTCTCTATGATAACCTCCCAGTTCCAAATGTTTTAAATAAGGATGGCTGTTGGACTCCTTCAGCATAATGATGGTATTGTTGATTAAGAATATCCATTTAGTAGCAGTTGACTCCACAATATTTATAAAAGGCTGAAAAAAAGCCTGGTAATATTACTTGCTGTGAGAAGGGTCACAAATGACTTGAAGTTTCCCATAACAAACTCTGTGGGTGTGCATTTAGTTCTCTACAGTATTATTTGTGTTTCATCCAGTGGTCCTCCACAAGCAGATGAACACCTCTGTGGAAGCTGCTGTCACTGATCACCATGCAGAGATAGCTGCATGGAGCTTTCCTCAGAACTCAGAAGAAACATAATGGTGTTTGCATGACCCTGTTTCTGAATTTATAGCTCCTATCTCGCAGTGAATATTAGATCCATGTTCACCATGGTCCTTTAATTTTAATGTCTCAAGTTTTGGAGAGGCTTTGGTTGGTGCTGACTCAGGGAATTCTGAAATGAATTCCACTGTACAGCATAGACATATATTCATGTTATCCACACAAATCAGCCCCACATCCTCTCCTTTACAAACCTAATTTTGCAACTACATTCCCCATATTACTTATGAAAGTTAAATCCCAGATGTGGAGAGAGTTTATGAGATTATTAGACAGGTGGAAGCTTTTTGCCATTACATGAAGCATTGAAATAAGATTAGAAACAAATTTTCCTCATAAAATCATAGGATAGTTCAGGTCAAAAGGGACTTTAGGAGGTCTCTAGTCCAATGTCCTACTCAAAGCAGCGTCAGCTTTGAGATTAGATTGGGTTGCTCAGAGCGTTATCCATTCTCATTTTAAAGCCTCCAAGGAGGGACACTGCACTGCATCCTTGGGCCAACCGCTCCACTACTTGATTCTTATGTTGGTCAAAAAGTTTTTCCTTATATCCTGTTTGAACTTCTCTTGCTTCACTTTATGCCCACTGTCACTCCTCCTCCCAATGTTCACCACTGTGAAGAGTCTAGCTTCATCTTCTTGAAGCCCTCTTTATAGGTGCTGGAAGACTACAATCAGGTTCCCTTGAAAGTCTTCCCTTTTCCAGGCTGAAGAAAATTTGGTGTGTATCCATTGAACTGACTCGAGTTTATCAATGACTTTCTTGTATGAGGTTAAGGGGGGAGGGGGGCACAATACTGGATACAACGTTCTAGATGAGGTCTAACAAATGCTGAATTTGATACTGCAAGTTCCTGAGGTCTTTACTATATTTAAGACCTTATGCTCTCAAAGAACATAACCTTTTTTTATCAGCTGTCAAAATTCCTAGTTTTTCTTAGTGTGATTAGATCATATTTATAACCAACCTAAGGATTGTATAGGTAAACTGGAAATTTGTACTGATTTTCCTATATAATTTCCATGGGGGAAGGTAAAAAATACGTATCTTTGTCCCAAAAATGTCCTCCAATTCTGCCAGTGGACCACAACTCATTCTAATGCTACCCTTAAATCTTCATTGACTCCTCACAAGTGCTGGGGTGGGAAGAAAGATACTGTGCTTTGGTGTCAAATAATGGATCTTTTACTGAATTAGACTATGTGCAGTCTGTGATATATTGATGACTTCCCAGAAAAGATCAATTCATTTTTTACAGTACCTCATTATTCACATGAATTAAAGATGTAACTTTAATAACTCCAGAGCTATTATTCAATGTATTTAAGACATGAGAAAAATTACAAGAGAAATCAACAAAACTGACTGTGAATCAGGAAATAATATAAGCAAAATGTGGCTTAGATAGTGACCACTTTAGAAATATGATCTGATGGTCTTCTACAGTGTTGCCACTGAGATAAAGCACTGACATTTCTACAGGGCAAAGAAAGCATCAGATTGGTCTTAGAAAGTCAACACTTTGGAAAGTAGCCTTTGTAGTGCTATGAGTAGAATTATTTAGTGTTTAAATCTTTCTCCAATGAAAATTCAATGGCAAGCAAGAAGTACTAATATTAATGGCACAGTTTAATTCCACTCTACAAATTAAGTGAAAGACAGACCTGTTGGAGTGAGTACAGAGGAGGCCATGAACATGATCCAAGGGCTGGAACACCGCTGCTATGACGACAGGCTGAAAGAGTTGAGGTTGGTCAGACTGGAGAAAGAAGGCACAAGGAAGACTTTACTGAGGCCTTTCAAAACTTAAAGGGGGCCTACAAGAAAGATGAGGGACTTTTTACAAGGCTATGCAGTGATAGGACAAGGGGTAATGATTTTAAACTGATAGAGGGTAGATTTAGATTAGATGTAAAGAAGTTTTTCACTGTGAGGGTGGTGAGGCACAGGAATGGGTTGCCCAGAGATGTTTTGGATGCCTCATCACTGGAGTTGTTCAAGGCCAGGTTGGGCAGGGCTTTGAACAACGTGGTCTAAAGAAAGGTGCCCATGACCATGGCAGGGGGATGATCTTTAATGTTCCATCCAACACAAACCATTTGATGATTCTATGACATAATAGGAAGATTGGATTTGTTAGAAGATGCAACCCATATTTTCCACAAAATAAGAACCAATTTTTATTCTTTTGATTATCCTGCTGCAATTTTATCCCCCATTATCCTTGGGCAGTTTTCTGTTTTCTTCTAAAAATGTTGTATCAATAACTGTCTTAAATATTCTCTATGATGTAATAGAAAATGAATTAATTTATTAACAATGAAGCTTAGAAATAAAATCAACTCCATTAGCAAGAAAAGAATATAAGAAGAACAATATCCAAGAAAAAAAGCCTAAATGTCTTCACGTTGGATACAGTGGAACAAAAACCCGAAACTGGTATGTTAAACAAGTACAGTAAACTTGAAAACTACCACAAGGATTTCTACACAGGCTGTATACTCAATCCTGCTGAAGAATGATGGAATGTAGCAATATGGTAATTAAAATAACTTTTCTTTATGTCATGTGTGTGCACAATACCACAATAATATCCTTGTACTACAATGAAGCTGTAGTATAATACACATTTGATGCTTTTCAGAGCAATTTTTATTTCATGTAGAGGTTTGCCTCCAAATACCTGAAGTAAATTTAAAAGCGGGATTCTTGCAAGTGTCCAACTCAGGTCTGAAGGATTTACCTTCAGCATCTTCTAAATATTCAGCTTGTTTCAGAGTCATGCAGTTCTATACAGTCCAGTGAGCTAAAACTGCCAGTGGTGGCACTCCACAGGTTAGCACAGTGCTCCGAAAGCTGATCCTCATCCCACAGCTCAGAATATCAGACTGATGAACAGATCAAAGAAGCTGTTTTTTTCCCCTCCGCTCTGTGGAGTTTTAGCGCACAGAAAGATAGCATGAATTCCTCCTCCAACATCCTGTTAGAAGACCCTTTGGAAACAAGAGGCAGTGGCAGTACCAGCTGGTTGTTGCAAGTATGCAGTGGTTCGAATTACAATGAAGTCCAGGTTAAAGGAGCTGCCTGAGTGCATAGGCCTTGTGAGTCTGCTTCATACCTATCAGGAGCATTAGCCATAGAATGGGAAGGAGGCTTCTGATTTGTGATTTTGCTCCTGAGTTGGAGGAGGATATAGATGATTTGTTTCCACTTTAGTTCATTGTTGCCAAGATAACTTTTTACTCATAAAGGAGAATACAAGATTTCATGGTTTCTGCTACAGATGAATTGGATAGATAACCTTGATGGTTAGGTTGTCAGGATGTTCCAACTGCTGATCACTTGTGAGAGACAAGAATGACCAGCTGCACATATTATGCCTGAAGGACTATGGTGACACAGGAGAAAATGGTTCTGACCTTACTAACAGTAGTTAATTTCTGAAGGATACTGATACAGAGGAATACAACTTTGTGTTAATATGATAAAGACTAGGAAACAAAAAGTGCTGTTGAAGGTGGCTATCCAGAAAAGTCAAACACCTTGGGTACTAGAGAGCTCAGCAAACTGGAATAGCCAAAGAACTGTCAGGCAATGGATGCACTGACAGATACAATCTCTAGTCTCACTAACCATTGTGCAAGCCATGGTCACACTGCTACTTCTATTGAACCCTGTATTGCCCCTGACATGGGTGTTCCAACCCTCTTTTCTGTTGGGAGATGCTTGTTCTAGTGTGCTTCTTGTGTCAGTGAGTCAAATGAATGAATGCATTTGTCTGAAAGCTAACTTAGAAAGATTTCTTATTAACTGGGTCAGTTGTCTCACTGTGTAGCACCTTTTACTGGTGTAAAGGAGGTAAAAATAAGAAGCTGGGTTGCAGAAAAGGGTGGGCTTCTAGGATCTTCTTGCAAAGTTTTTTGGAAAACAGAAAAGATGATGTGTTTGCTATTGTTGCATGGTTTGGATGAATCTAATCTGTGGGCAGGGGAAGAAGCCCAAACAGAAACATAGTCTCTGGTCACTGATGGGGACCTTGATTTGGTTATCTAGTGCTGGCCTACATATTAGGTTTTTCAGTACTAGAAGTGACTTAAATACAGAAAGCAGAAGAATGCAGATGACAGAAAAGCTTGTTGTTGTTGATTAGTGTCATTGCGGTCAATAAAACTGGTATTTTTCCTTATCCTTTTCCTTTCCCTTATCTTGGCTTGAATTCTCAGAGCCCTGAATGAAAAAAAAAAGTACCAACAACAAATCACACACACCCTGCCAACGCCTAGCCCAGCACCCTTACAAAGTCAATTTCTAAACTCCAGATACAGTGTGAATTTGCAATTCCCTACTAGCACTTGAACCATGATTATAGTCATCTTTGAGAACATCTAATGAAGGCCACTTCTCTTCAGATTCAGCAAAAAATAGAGATACCTGTATCAGAATTAAATAATAATATAATAATAGAGATAACTGGATCTGTTACTTCTGTGTAGATGCTTACATGAGAGCTAGGTGTCTGACCAATGGAGAGCTTATTAATTGAGTTGGTGGAGACCAACTATTCATCAGTTATTCATTTGGTCAAATATAGGTATGGATTAAAGGGTAAGCTGAACGCTTCTCTAGATTCTATTGACTATAACAAGTAGATGTTCATTATATAATAGTGGTGGTTTACGTATCTAGTTCATATGTATACACTCGTTTTAGCTACCATAATCTGCAAATTAAATTTTTATCCCTGAAGATAAATAGAGATTAAAGCTGCCTTCACTACTGTTGTACCATCTAATATTGGGAATACTTTATTCTCCTGTGTAAATGCTTTAACTTATAAAAGCTTCCAAAACACCACCACAATTTCTCATGATAAAATATTCTGTTGCTTGCCACTCTGGTACAGAGATTTTAGAACTCAGAGCTCAGAGGGTTTTGACTCAATGTAAACCTTTTGGCATTGTTGAGTGTCCATAATCGTATGTGTATCCATGGTAACTACAGAAGAGAAAGTAAGGCTGCTTAATGCTTCTTAAGTAATGCAATGTTATGTTTTTCTTGGTAGACAAAGAGATGTTAGCTAGTCATAAGCATATTAAACAGCCTGTGAATATCAAAGTTGCACATATACTCCCTACCAACAAAACGGGAATTGTTTTAGTATAATTGTAATGTATGGTAAGACTTCAAACATGTAAATACAAAATTTCTGGAGATTCTGTTTTGAATAAAGGTGGGCAAACTACAGATCAATCTTTTTAGTTAAATCTTCTTTCTCTTAATCTTATAGTTTAATAGAAAAGTCATAACTAATCATACTAATCTTGTTCCTTACCAGAAAAAAAAGGCTAAATTCTTCTCAGACTAATCCAAATGGAATTGACATCTTTTTAGTGTGCTGTATTCCTGTGGGATAGCCTAAATGTATCCATATAAATGTTTTTGTATAGTGTAAATGATTTAAGAATCAATATGATATTAACTGTACTGATATATTTTTAAGTAGGGCTTTCTTCCTTGTTTTCTTAAATATTTTTGCTTAGCAAAAAACCAGATTAAATTAGACACAGTTATGACTGTTATTTAAAACCCAATAATATCTGCACACCATTTTTGTTTTATACTTTACATCTTTCATCCTGTGAACCTTGCTAAAACTTGCAGGAACTGTAAGATTATTGTCTGATTGACAAGAAACTGCAGAATTTGCACACATACTGCAAGTAAAATTAAGCACAAGGCACAATTTGACACTGATGATTAAGTAAAACAACCTTCGTATGCCTACTTCCTCTAGCATTCGCGGTCTATACCTACAGAGGTATGTATGTGCACAGAAAATAGGTGTGACTGTAGATAAAGAAACATGAAAAACAAAAGCTATTTTGTTGTAAAAGAGAAAGAAAAAAGTGCAGTTTTATATACAGGCAAGATGGTTTCTAAATGGAAGAAGGTTTGTTCCAGTATTCTATGAATTTTAATCTGCTTTCTAGTGGGGCATACAAACTGAAGAAGGAATGCAAGTGTAGGTTCTGATCCTGCAGCACTTCTTTTCCTCCAGCTGCTGTCCCACAGAAATTTGGCATCTGTGGTTTCTCATTCATCAAAGTAATCTATTGAATGGATTTTTTTTCCCCTTCCCATCTATGAGATATGTTTGATGTTTTGATGCCCTTGACAATGTCAGACACTTATTATGCTTAGCAGAGTTTCTATTTAAAGAAATAAAACTCTGAGTCCTTAGGTTAGTATTTTCTGACAACATCCCTCAATATGTTTTTCTCTGTTTTCACCCTCTTTCAGCCATGGGTGTATGGGGGTTGGGAAAGGAGAGACAATAATTAGAAAAAATTACAGCCACTGTATTTCCTCCAACAATTTCATTATGAATTCAACAAAGATAAGAATGATGTTGTAGGTCCTGAAGATTTTAATCTTGAGAAATCTGTCATGATAGAACCCTCACTGTAAACAGGGAAAGGTCCAGTGTAGAAATGGTAAAGAAAACCTCCATTTGCAACCAGGATCAGAGAACAAGAATAAGGACTATAACCCAGTTTCCTGTAAGTACCTGCAGTCTTAGAGGAAAGGATCCCTCTTTGGTTTTTCAAAATAAAATCCTTCAAAGTATCTCATTCCCACACTGGTAATGTAGAAAAAGAAAAGATCTAGACTCAGTTCTATTCCATTAAGTGCATATCTGATGTTGAAGAGCATCATAACCTCAAGAACTTGAAGTAATAGAGCTCCAGAAGAAGAACAAAATGGTAGAACTGGAAGCCTCTTGGATGCTTAGTATAGTGTTATGCCTTTCTATTCTAGGAGAAGAATCAGCTAGAACTTTGGTGATTTTTGCTATTTGCCTACTCTGCGTTTTAAAACATCAAATGACTTCCCAAGTTAATGACTTCCAATGATTCAGTTTCTTTTATCATTTAGTAAGTTTTTCTTATAATAGCTGTGCCAAATTACGCAGCCTGCATGTCTTGCCTGTTCCTGGATACATTCATAGCATGTAGTCATGGAACCAGAATGAACTAGTCTGGTGATGTGCCTTCTGGCAGTAATTTTTCTTCGAAAGGAATAGGCTAGTCTGATATATTAAATACTTCTGTGCTAGATCCAGAGCTAATTGCTTTGTTCTGATTTTAACCATTGTCCTGGAAGTGTCACCGTATGTTTCAATATGTGAGCTTAGTGGTTTCCGTAATTCTGATGATGAACAACAAAACTTACTGAAGTTCAAAGCTACTACTTAGTAACAAATAAGTAAGCCTTCAGTAACTTGACAGTGCTCTGAGCAATGTACTTTAAAACTCATGGGACCTTTGTATAGTTCTTCTAGAGGGCTGTATAGGCTGGAAAGACCACCCACTTCTGATGTAAGTAGACTCAATTCTCTAAGGAGCCTGTGGATCTGGAATTCTGTGCATAGGAGGGAGTGAGCTGGATGTAATTCAAATATCATCTTTCAACAAACACTCAACGAACTGGTATTTAAAAGTCTCTTTGCTCTTTTTCTTAGTGGAGTCCGGCTTCTGGAACAGAAATAAATTATGGAAAACATTGGATGGAGGAAGGAGCCTTGGAAATAAAAGGCATGCCCATGTCTAGATGGCTTAACCTGCTACAGAATTACCATAATCTATCCAGAGTTACAGGAAGTGTAGTTATGGGTGCTGAATCCATCTGTGTTGAAACTTGCAAGAGATTCCATTTTGCCAGGAGAATAATCAATGGAAATTCCATTCAGACATCCCAGTTTATTCATCTCTTGGTTCTTCTTGTTGATTTACCATGGGGTGGGGGACAGAAGGAAAGGATAAGTTTCCAGTTGAAGTGCCACAAGCTCAAAGCATCTGTTTGGCAACCCCTCCTGGTGGACAATAGCTTGTCACTTAAGCTATATACCTACGATGACCTATGAGTTTCATCTGAAAAATAATTGTTGGGGTATTTTTTCCATATGCTGTATCATCATATTAGAAGTGGAAGTACTTTAGTGACATTCCTCACAATTTCAAAAGAAGACTCTATGAAAGACTTTCTTCATGGTTCACTGTAAACTTTTGAACTTAACTTCCTTTGCTGATCAGCCACAATAGCATTTGTTAACCTTGTAAACATGGTACAAACCCCTTGTTTTCTCCTACTTAAAAGATGACAGGGAAAATAATCTAAAATAAACATTAAACATTATTTCTTAATTGGGTCACTGTATTATGAATAATTTTTCATAAACAGTTTAAATAATTTTAGTGATGGTAAGCATATGTACTGTGCTACAGAAGATGTATGATTTAACTGTAATAAGATTTTTATGAGGGGTTTTTACTCTGAAGACAGCTAAGAAAAACCTCAGAGCTTCCCAAAACCACCCTTTCCAAAGAAACCACAATGTTACAGAGCCCTTTCATCATCCAGTATACAGTACTGTAGAACACAAAAATATACACTGAACTACTTTAAATTAATTCATATTTGCAGGAGACACAGTCTGTGTGAGTATGTGCAATTATGAAATGTAACATTTTTTTCCTCTTGACTTTTTTAGCTGCCTCACCCCTTTTATTTGAACACATACATATGGTGTGTGAGAGTGAGCAAGCTCTCTGTAAATGTTTGGAAGGAGCATCTGTCAGACAATAAAACTTGCAAGAAAACATGCTTCTCATTTAAAGTGTATTCACTAGAACTATTTCAGTGCTGGATTCAGTTCATTTGTATAGCTTGGAGTCATTAATAAGAGCAGAGAACTGTAAAGGCACCAGAAAACTTGAACTGTTATTAAGAATACAAGGTATTTTTTAAATCATTTTGTCTATTCGGCATCAGAGTGTTCTGATAGGAACCTGAATCAGTTGTCAGACAGGAAACATCTGACAGTCCATCCAAAAAGATTGCAAACAAGAAGATGTCATGCTTTTTGTAAACCTGGAAAGTCTAAAGAGTACAATAATTGTTGGACCAAAGGGACCCTCTTCAGGCATAAATAGCAAGACTCCTACTGTCTTCTTGCAGACCAACTCAGCTGCCAGCAAAAGCAGGTGCTCTCCCCCTACCAGAGCTCCAGAGGAAATATTTAGTGAGTATTCACAGCTCTTTTTACAAATTAATATATTATTAGAGTTTTAGTTGTATTTGCGTAGTTTTCTCAAAGGACAAAAGCATGTAAAAATAAGGGGTTTAGGCTGCTATTTTAAACAATTGCTACAGTTCAACAGTCTGATGCAATTACCATGTTAATTTAAAAGCAAAATTTGCACAACCTATGACAGTAACTTTTTAAAAATACTGGGGTTTTTTAACAACTGTGTAGCTTAAACAATCTGAAGCAATTACAATGTATTTTTTAATGCGCACGTTATGACAGCAAAGTAATTTATATAAATACGAAATGCATTCGACTTTAAATGTTATGCCATAAAACAGCCTTTGCAGAACACAAATTTAAAATAAATCGTGTCTTTTGGCAAAGTAACCTGCAATTTAATCTTTAGAAGAATAAATATACCACTAATGTTTTCCACAGAAACAGTTGCTACTCTAATTAATTCAAGATGTGACTGTAATAAGGTTTCAAAAGAAAATCAGAAACAGATTTTTCTCAGAGGTAGTACTATGGACAAGGTTAAGATATTTTTATTTTCATTAGAAACACTTGCCCCAGGTAGAGTTACAGATTTGTAGTATATAGCATGGGAATATCAAATCTGAAAGCATTATAAAAATGTTGTTAGAAGCATAACAATTTTTAGTGTTTCAGATATACACTTTCTTTTAGTTATAACTTACAGTATGTTCCATTTTATTAGGTAGCTGTTATTCAGTTTTGAGTTTAGAGTGACTAAAATGGCTAACTTTTTTTTTTTTTTTTTTGTGTGGAGGCTCCGGAATGGAAAACCTGATGTTTGCCTACTGCTCCTGTAAAGTTATCTGGACCTTACTTGTAACAGTACTAGGCTATGCCAGCAGCTTGCCCGTGGGTGATGATTCTATTTGCACAGCAGAGGAACTGGCAAAGTACAGCATAATCTTCACAGGGAAATGGAGTCAGACTGCTTTCCCTAAGCAGTACCCACTTTATAGGCCCCCAGCACAGTGGTCATCAATGCTAGGTAAGTGATGTACAGTTTTAAGAATAGATAAATCTCTTGAACTCTGTGAGCTTTTCTCTTCTTAGTAGTCAATTTAAAGATAATTATTGAAAAAAGGAAAAAAAAATTAGCCGAAGTTCTTAAGAATGAAATGCAGAAGTTGAAGTATCCACAATGCTTTCAAAAATCTACAACTGTTTTCAATTGACTTCTGTTTTCAATCGGCTGCTGCTGAAATAAGCAGCGATAAGCCAAATGTTTTAGTGTTCACTCATTTTTATACATATTTTTTTTAACCTCAGAAATAAAACAGAGAAATTGAAGAAATAGGGGCAATTTAAACCAGACTTTTATGTCATGCCATGTATTCACTCAAATAGGTGTTACTCATAGTTCTGACTACAGCATGTGGAAAAAAAATGAATATGCCAGCAATGGTGTACGTGATTTTGCTGAAAAGGGTGAAGCATGGGTATTAATGAAAGAAATAGAAGAAGCTGGAGAGAAAATTCAGAGTGTACATGGAATCTTCTCTGCTCCTGCCATTTCCAGTGGTACAGGACAAACCTCCACTGAATTAGAAGCACATTCAAGACATCCCTTAGTAAGTAAATGCACACGTTAATTTTGAAAGTTTATTTTATGTCATTAGCACCCAAAATTAAATATTTGAGTTCATACTTGTAGGAACAATGTAATGCAAAGAGTTACTAAAAATGATGTCACGCTGAAGGGAGCGCTTCACAGGTTCTATAAAGTAGAAGAGCATAAAGACATTTCTTTCCAAAATTTTAAGTTAAAATTACCATAAATGTGAGTGAAGCATTTCAAAATAAGTGATGCAATCCTGATGGATCACTTTGTTTCATTAGGTTTCATTTGTTGTACGAATTGTTCCAAGCCCTGACTGGTTTGTGGGTATTGACAGCCTAAACCTCTGTGAAGGAGACCATTGGATGGAAGAAGTATCAGTAGATCTATTTCCATATGATGCTGGAACTGATAGTGGTTTCACGTTTTCCTCTCCAAACTTTGCCACAATTCCACAGGACACGGTTACTGAGGTAGGTGTATATTCACAGTTCAGCACTTCATACCTATGTGTTTTGAGTCGTTCCTTTAAAAGAAAACTGTCCTATGACTACACCATAGACTCTTGTGAGACTGATTTCCATGTTTGTTGGTGCTGATGCTTGCAATATATGGATTTACTACATAGCTGATAACCCTATTGCTTTTGTTTATTTTCTCTACCTTTCAAAAGTCTTAGGTAAGTGCAGATGGTTCATGAAAATTTGGATCTACATTTAGGTGTTTTCTCTACAAGGTGACTATTTTTAGATGGTTTTAAACAGCTCTTAAAACACCAGGAAAATAAAAATACTGACAGTCCTGGCATTACTAAATGTGTATCTAACCAGGAAAATTCTTAATAGTAATTACTGATGTGGGGAGGAGTTTTCACTTAAAAAAATTTTTGAAACCTGAAACTGTTACATTTGAGAGAAAGGAGCTAAGGGAAAGCAGAGAACTACTGCAGTGACCCAATATTCCATCTTTTTTGCTCACTTGATATGCTATATTCCTCAAATGTGGCTTTTGTCATTTACGGGTAGTGGGGAATGGATGATTTTGATTCAAATGTTTTGAATACTATAAGCATTCAGTTAATCCTTCCTTTAAGGTCAGTTTTTCTAGAGCCAAGTGCTGTGCTAATGAGTAATGAGAAAAGGAACAGAGAAGCTGGAAAACAATACTTTTGGCCTCCTATATTCATATGACAGCTGCTATATCATACCTAATATTATTATTTAATGCTCTTGTATTCTTCCTTGTAAAAACACCCAGGTCTCCCCATCAAACCTTTCCATATATTACTGTTTTTTTTCAGTACTTCCCACCACAGTCCTCTGTTAAGGGTTGGCACAATTCATTGTGCCCAGTCTCAAAGAAAGGCATAAAAATCCTGACATTACCAGCAGGAGTTGTGTGAACTGCATAGAAACTGCATATGCATTTTGTTTGCAGAAAAGTATTAGCGTGATGTGTAAATATGGTTTTAAAGTTATCTTCTTACTAATATGATGTAGTTTCTTTAAGGTTCCCCTTTTTATTTCACAGATCACTTGTTCCTCTCCAAGTCACCCAGCAAACTCATTTTATTATCCCAAACTCAAAATTTTGCCACCTATTGCTCAAGTAACAATGGTGAAAATAAAGAAAAACCAGATGGGTCTTCCTCCACCTTATCTTAATCTTCCAGCTAAAAGCAATGAAATAATAGACTCTGTCTCAGGTAAGTGATTCGTATTTCAATAGGGACAATTCTCCTATTTCTGTTCACTCAGAAAATATGTGGAAATCTGGCAGATGATGTGCATGAAATAGGTGATTAGGCAGAATATCATCCTATCTGCACAGGAACAGTTTTGAGACTCACACAGCGGAAATGAAACAAGCCAGCTGAGAATCCCTGAAAGAATAAGGAAGAGATTGCATATTTGAGCTGTGGTTCAAAAGTTTGAGTTATATTCACAGTAAGGGCTACTCAAGCCTTAGTATCAGCACAGATCAGTGAATTTATGAGAAATAAACACCACATAAGAAGAAGCAGAGTTCCCAAAATCTTTTCAACTTTGAAATAAATATTCATCCTTAAGTTTTTACATGATGATGGAGCAAAAGAACTATTCTTGTTGTCTCTTCCTGCCTCAGAGGGCTTGATAGCAACATGCAATAAGAACTGATACAATTCAATTGATTTGAACACATTTGCGATGAAACATACATCCCGACAACCAAAATAATGTTCTCTCTCATCTTTTTTTCCTTAAAAATATTAGCTAATAATCTTGTTTAGGTAGGAAGACATGCAAACTATTTAAACAAGTCAGTCTTAAGGGTAATTTTCAAATCTTCAAATTAACAAATACATAATGAATGTAGTATTTGCTCCAAAGGAAAGACAGCTGTTGGACAGTGTCCACAGAGATTTTCTCTTCACACTTTTCTCATGGATTTTTACAAAGTGTAAGAGGAAGGTTAAAGAATTAGGATAATGACATCCTAAATACTATTTGAAAGACAGCAGTAGGCTAAATCCCCAGTGTATTTCTAGAAGAGCTGCCATGTTCCTAGAGCTTCTCCAGTATGTCTGAAGATTGGACACCTTTAGCTCTCTGCTGAAATCCCCTCACAATCACTGAAATAAAGCTCAATATACAGCTAATAGTGCATGATTTATATTTTCATAAATGTATTTATCAGTTTATAGTGTTTTAATGTATTTCTGTTAGTAAACAAGACATTCAAAGTGAGTGCTATGTATCTCATTTTCAGTCATTTCAGTCATGCCTTTCTGACAACATCTGAAAGGAGAATTTAGCCCTCCTCAGGATATACATTTAAAGGATGGGTTTTTTTAATCATATATCTACACTTTATTGTATATTAACCAGCAAATCAGTGTATTTAAAAACACATTCCAGAATCAAAAGGACAGATTTAATTGCTAGAGATCAAACTAAATCCCTTATTCACATATTTCTAGAGGGAGTGAGGGATCACAACAGAAGTGGTGAGTTCCACTGTAATACCAGAAGTCACATATGTAGTATGGCATTTAAAGCTGGATTTATGCACACACAAACTGTTTATCCACAAATGCTGTAATACTCAGTTTTGATGCAATTTCCTGTGATGAGTAATATTTTTATAGAGCCAACGAAGGAATAGTAACTATATTTTTATAAGAGGTATTTTCAATGGAAGCATACATTATGAAAAGTACTTTAGAGTTCCTGACTTCTCTTCTTGCTGTAAATTAAAACTATATTGAACCCTTTTAGTATTAAAACCCTTTTAGCAAGAAAAAGCTTCTAGTGACAGAATATCTTTATTGGCAAAGGGCACTGTAGTGTACATGCCAAACAATAGTAAGATGATTTAATGATAAAAAAATGAGAGTATTTCTGAAGGAAATTGGAACAAATGTTAAAAGGAATTCAATATAAACAACTACAGGAACAATATTTATCTGCAAATAAATATAAATATACGTAAATAAACATGATAAAAGCTTTAGTCCCAATACTTTTAGTAAGCCATGAAAAGCTAAATGAGTTATAAAATTGACAGTAAATATTTTTTTAATGCAACCTTTGAATGCAATTATTCTAGGCATGGTTTTCTTTGATTGGAATTCTATATTTAAAATTTTATAGATAATATGCTGCACTACTGATACAAAATCTCAGACAGTCTCTAGACTGCAGTAATAATAATAATAATAACTGTGTTGATGAGTTTAGGAGCTGAAAATAGACATTTTTATTTATGAGACAACACATGGATTTTATTAGTATCACATATATTTTTGTATGACAGGACACTATTCGATCATAATTCCTTAATGTTTTGCCAATTGTGTAGTTGCAATGAGCCTGAATTTTTGTGAAGTTATCTTATTATTGTGTATATTGCAGAAACACCGTTGGACTGTGAGGTTTCACAATGGTCTTCCTGGGGTCTTTGTAGAGGTGTTTGCAGAAAGACAGGGACCAAGATCAGAACCCGTTTTATACTTCTTCAGCCTGCCAATAATGGAATGCCGTGTCCAAATCTGGATGAAGAAACAGGATGTGAACCGGAGAATTGTGTTTGAGATAAAGAAAAGATAATAATTTAGATAATTTAAAAGTAGGATATGTTTAACTAAATCTAAGCTACATGTCAGTCAATGTTCCTTATAAATCGGGCATGCTGCACTATTTTGCTGACAAGGTATATGAGACTGTTTTTGAAAGCTGTTGTTTAGTATCAGGATTTTGGGGGGTTAAATTCCTGAGATTCAGTATGGCAACAGTACTTGATCATTTACAGACCAAAACACCCCAAATAAATCCTTGCTCTAAATATACTCTAAGTTCTTGGAGTACCCTCTAGTGGCAGAAAAGAAGACTTTTGGAAAGATTACATGTAAAAATCTTTCAATCACAAAATGCAAATCAATAATGTTCTTAAATACTGTAATTTGTTATCTGCAGCTATTTATACCTAGATTTTTTTTTCTCTAAATTATGTTTTTGTAATTTATTGGCATTTTCGTCGTCTTTCTAAACATGTTTAACAGGCAATTATTCAGAAACTACTTACATAGAGTGACCAGATGTTTGCAGTGTGGTTAAAACAACAGTATAACCGAGGAAATTTACGAATACATGAAAATGTCTTTTTCTTTTTCTCTTAAAAGTGAGAAGAATATCTATCATGAGGACACTCAGCCGACAAAATTACTAGAAAAAAAAGCAGAAGCATGGATACTAGTAGAAAACTTCTGAAATTAATTAAAAATGTTAGGTGAGATTTAAAACCTGACTGATTTTTGGTGTGTGTCCATCATGAGAAAACTATCTCAAAGTTAACACTGTTGACCATAACATAATTATATCATTATCTTTCTATATGCAGTAAATGTCTCCATGTTTCTTTAAATTTGTTTATCGCTATTTGTGTCATCCTAAAGTTTTTACAGAGAAACCTTAATATTATCTAAAATTGAGTATACACAGATATAACAAAACACAATATGTCAGAAACACTTCCTGACTGCAAGTTTTAATGCTCAAATAACCATTATAAAGCAAATGTAACATATGGCTTATAAAGAGTTGTGGCTACCAGCTAGGAAAAGAATCTTGGAATAACATTGTTGAATGGTATATGTTTACAGTCAGCCCACAAAACTTTTACAACACATTGCAATTTTGCAAATATACAGCACAGATATTGAACAGGAGAGCTGATTTGAATAGGTTCTTTTTGGAATATGACAAACACCAGAAAATTACTTCTGTACTTAAAGGAGCACAGTCCATTCTCACTATGGTTGAAATGTTTAAATAGATCGTGCAAAGACACAAAGAAAGCTAAAACTTTTTCAGACTAGACTAAGTTGGTCCTGTAAATGCAGATAAATGCACAGTTGTTAAAACTAAGTATAGTATTTCTACATCTTGCATTCTTCAGATTCCCTGTTCTTCAAAGCTGTTTGGCTTACTCTTTTTTTATTATAACTATTATTTTCAGGTTCTGTTGTTTCCATTCTGTAATGGAAAGAGTGTTATTACACTATCATTTTCATATTTTGTGTTTAATTTCTCCACCTTTCTTTCTTTCTTTCTTTCTTTCTTTCTTTCTTTCTTTCTTTCTTTCTTTCTTTCTTTCTTTCTTTCTTTCTTT